>JBBPBX010007629.1:32089-64673 GCA_038048925.1 Garcialebias charrua | reverse complement strand
TATATACTGTATATATATATACCGTATATGATATTCCAGGACCTCAGTAATTTAGAGCACGCTTTTTCTCATTTTCATTTAAAGCCAAACACTGGAAATAAAATGCATGATCTTTGAAAGAAACCTTTTTCAAACTGTTTGCCCTCAGAAAATCCTCTCCTTGGATGGCTCCAAAATCCAGTTTGCGAGCAGCTATCTTGGGATTTGGTTCGATTCCTCACCCTCATTCAAAACTCACATCAGCACTCGGCTCTCCAAAGTCAAATGCGGGACAGGGTTTCTCTTTCAAAACAAATCCTCACTAAATCAACCTGCTAAACATCTTCTGGTAAAAATGGCAATCCTTCCGATCAAAAAGGCGTTCAATTCAAGATCAACTGGACTTTATTTGTAACAGAAGACGTTTCGCTTCTCATCCGAGAAGCTTTATCAATTCAATGAACCAGACTGTGTGTGCGTGTGGATTTATAACAGGAGTCACGCACCATCATATGTAAATTGCAAGCTGAGGTAACACATACATGTAAATTGACAGATCACACCTTAACAGTAGGGAGTTCCCTTGAAGTCTCTGACAGAAGACACAACAACTGTATGTAAATTGACAAAAAACACCTCACAGCCCAACAACAGAGGTTTCTCAACAAACTTTGCTAGTCTAATTCACAGACAAGACACCTCTGCTCCCATCCGGTGTAAAACGTTTGTGAATCAGCCCCAAAACTGAGTTGTAAGTCTTGGAAAGTTGAAATCTCAGACCTCCTCCTCTGTTAAGAGAAGGTTTTTCTCTCTTAACATACACAGCTTCCTTCACACCTCTCTCAAACCATCTGTGCTCTCGGTCCAAAATTTGCACATTTTCATCCTCAAATGAGTGTCCCTTGTCCGTGAGGTGAAGGTGAACAGCTGAGTTTTGTCCAGAGGTGGTGGCTCTCCTGTGTTGGGACATTCGTCTGTGAAGAGGCTGCTTCGTTTCTCCAATGTAACGGTCTGAGCAGACCTCGCTGCACTGGACTGCATACACCACACCACTCTGTTTGTGTGTGGGGGTTCTGTCCTTAGGGTGGACCAGCCTCTGTCTGAGAGTTCTGCTGGGTTTGAAATGTACTGGGATGTTGTGTTTGTTGAAAATCCTTCTGAAATTCTCTGAGACTCCAGCAACATAAGGAATGACAATGTTTTTCCGTCTGTTAGCATTTTTCTGTTGATTATTGTGTTTAGCAGATTTCCTCGCTGACTTGACAAAAGCCCAGTTGGGATATCCACATGTTTGCAGCGATTTGTTGATGTGTTTCTGTTCCTTTTCCTTCCCTTCTGTCCTTGTGGGGATGTGTTCTGCCCGATGCTGTAAGGTTCTGATGACAGAAAGTTTGTGCTCCAGTGGATGGTGAGAGTCAAACAGAAGATACTGGTCTGTGTGGGTTGGTTTTCTGTAAACTTCAATGTTGAGACTGTCCTCTCCCTCCATATGCACCAAACAGTCCAAAAAAGGCAGCTTGTTATCGTTAGCATCCTCTCTGGTGAACTTGATGTTGTTATCAACCGAGTTAATGTGTCTGGTGAACGCTTCCACCTCCCTGGCTTGGATTTTGACCCAGGTGTCATCCACATAACGGAACCAATGGCTTGGAGTTGTCCCCTCATAGGAGTTAAGGGCTCTCTGTTCCACTTCCTCCATGTAGAGGTTTGCAACAATGGGTGACACTGGAGATCCCATGGCACAGCCGTGCTTCTGTCTATAAAATCTGTCATTGAACTTGAAATAAGTGGTGGAGAGGCAGAGATCCAGCAGGGTGCAGATGTGGTCTGGGGTTAAGTTGGTCCTTTTGTCCAAATCCTTGTCCTGTAGAAGTCGTTTTTTGACGGTTTCTACTGCTTCAGAAATGGGTATGCATGTGAACAGAGAAGTCACATCATATGATACAAGAGTTTCTCCCGGGGTTAGCTTCAAATGTTGAACTTTGTTGGAAAAATCAATGGAGTTCTTTATATGATGAGGTGTGTTACCAACCAGGGGAGCTAAAATACCAGCCAGATGTTTAGCAACATTGTATGTCACTGAGTTCATGCTGCTCACGATGGGTCTGAGAGGTGTATCTTCTTTGTGTATTTTTGGAAGTCCATACAAATAAAGTCCAGTTGATCTTGAATTGAACGCCTTTTTGAGTCCAATTGATCTTAAATTGAACGCCTTTTTGATTTATCATGTCCTGGACGACTGAGAATCTTCACCAGCAAAATCCTTCCGATGTTTGCCTATGGTGATGTCATCTACAGAACCGCTCCCAAAATGCTCCACCACAAACTGAACACCCTTTTACTACGCAGCCATTAGTCTTGCCACCAGAGCTCCCTTCAGCACTGATCACTGCACTTTGTATTACCTGGTGAACTGGCCCTCTCTTCACCCTCATATACAAACAAACTAGTTCTGCTGATCTATAAAACCGTGACTGGTAAAACTCCATCCTACCTCTGTTCATTACTCAATATCTGTAGCAACATGCGTACGCTCCGCTCCAGCAGCTACATTACCCTATCTATTCCTAAAGCACACACCACGTTTGCTTGTTCGGTTTTTTTTTTTCTTCAGTTTTCTGCTGCTAACAATTAGAACCATCTACAACAAACCCTAAGACTTTGTCCTTTTGTCCCATTTGCATTGTTTAAAACTCTGTGAAACCATCACTTGATGACTGTTGCACATGCTTTTAGCAATTTCCTCCTGAATCTCTGTTGTTACTCTCTTGTGCCATGAAACCTGCTCTAGCACTTTATCAATTCACATGGTCTGTACAAGTTGATTGTCAGCTGTTTATTTGTTGTCCGTCTGGTGTTCTCCACTCCACTCACTCCACCTTATTTAGCAGAACTACCGTATTTTCTGGACTATATGTTGCAGTTTTTTGCCTAATTTGCATGCCCTGCGACCTATAGAGAGGTGAGACCTGTTTATGGATTTTTCCCCATGTTGTTAGACCCATTTTTGGCTCAGATATGACCGTATTTCATTTTGGCCAAAAATTGTGCAGTACCACTTTTGGCCACTAGGGGTACATGGTAGTACCCGTTTCGGCTGCTAGGGGCGCAGCATCGCAGGCAGTACCAGTTTCAGCCGCTATGGGCGCTAAAGAGACCTCTAGTCTGTGTACTGGTACGTGCAGACAGACGTGCGTTCCTGGAGGCGTTACCTGTTTGTGTATTGAGGATAAATACCCATCACCCAGCCGACATCTCTGAGAGTGAGTTGGAGAATTACAAACAGCAAAGACGAAGAAGACAGAAGAACGACAGAAGAACCATGCCACCGAAGAGAAAATCATTCACCGCCGAGTTCAAGCTCCAGGTCGCAAAATATGCCATGGAGCACGGGAACCGCCCAGCTGATCGCCACTACAGAGTCAGTGAAAAAGTGATTCGGGGCTGGCGGAAAGCTAAGGGAGCGCTTACCACCATGAAGCGGTCTAAAAGGGCCAACAGGGGCCACAAAGCGCGCTGGCCGGAGTTGGAGGAGAAGGTCAAGTCCTGGATCTTGGAGTAGCGCGTCTCTGGGAGAGGCGTCTCCGCCGTCCAGCTCAGGCTCCACGCCATGGCTGTGGCTAAGGACCTCGACATCTCGGAGTTTGCCGGGGGACCATTGTGGTGTTTTTGTTTCATGAAAAGGCATCAGCTTTCGATAAGGGCCCGTACCACGATGTGCCAGAAGCTACCAGTGGACTTCGAGGACAAAGTGGACAGTTTTCATGCCTTTGTGTCTCATCAGGTAAGTTAACTTTTTTTGTGTGTGTTTACCGTGTCTTGCTAAATTTTAATATATTAATATAAAATCAGTAGATGCAGGTATGTTCGCGCGCTCACAGCGGGTCTGTGGTCTGTGAGTGTGCACACTCGTTTACTTTTGTTTACTGTATGCTAATGTCTCCCTTTGTCTGTCTCACTCAAGGTCCAGACTCATGGAATCGTTGCAGATCACATTGTGAATATGGACGAAGTTCCTCTGACATTCGACATACCGATGGGCCGCAGCGTCTCCCAGAAGGGACAAAAATAAATAAACATGTTAACCACAGGCCACGAGAAATCGCACTTTACAGTGGTTCTGGCCTGTGGCGCAGATGGCTCCAAACTCCCCCCTCCCCCTTGTGATCTTCAAACGCAAGACAATGCCCAAGGAAGACTTCAACCCCCGCGTCGTGGTAGCAGTAAATGAGAAGGGTTGGATGGACGAATCCATGATGGCGTTCTGGTTAAATAAATGCTACGTCCATTGCCCTGACGGCGTTTTCTAAACTAAAAAAGCCCTTTTAGTGATGGACAGCATGCAGGCCCACATCACCGCCACCATGAAAGATAAAATAAAAACATTCAACACCATGCCCACCATCATTCCGGGTGGACTGACGAAAATGCTGCAGCCACTGGACATTAGTGTCAACAGATCCTTCAAGTGTGCCCTGTGTAACCTTTGGGAGGATTGGATGGTTTGCGGGGAGCACTTGTTCACGGCCACTGGGAGAATGAGGCATGCCACATTCTCCCAAGCGGTCGAGTGGATCGACAAAGCCTGGATGTCGGTGACCACCAAAACCATCCAGGCTGGCTTCAGAAAGGCTGGCCTCCTCCCACCGTCAGATGGGGCTGCTGCTGAGGACTCGGACAGCGGTGAGGAGGAGATGGAGGGACAGGGACCATTGACGACTGGAAACCTTCATCCTTCTCTGGCTGAACTTTTTGCAAGCGACACAGAGGACGAGGAATTCAAAGGTTTTGAATGAACAATTTGTTTTAATAAAACCCGTAAAATAAATATCTGTTTCTGTCATCTTTATGGGCGGGTGAACGTTTAGTAATTTTAAAGCCGCTTTATTTATGTCGTAACGTCAAAGTGCATTTATTAACAAAAGTTAAACACAGACACACTCTTACATGGTAAATGGTAAATGGAGCTTATTTATATAGCGCTTTCCAGCCCCCTGTGAGGAGCCCCAAAGCACTTTACAATACCAGCCATCCACCCATTCATTCAGACATTCATACACCGGTAGTGGTAGCCTGCCTTGCAAGGCGCCATCCAGACCTACCGGGAGCAACTCGGGGTTAAGTGTCTTGCCCAGGGACACAACGACACATGGTGGGCAGGACGCGGGATTCGAACCTCCATCCTTCCGATTGGGGGTCGACTGCCATTACCACGGCCGCCCCTTACAATAATGTCAGCTAACAAATATATATTTTTAGGCGTTTCTGTAGTTAAATTTTAATGAAATTCAGCTCTCGCTGCAAAGCGGGTCTGCTCTGTGGATGCGCGCGCACTCGTGTTGTTTACATTTTAAATTCAGCTGATTTGACCATTATAATCATTTATTAAAGGTTCAGTATGTAATTTCTGGAACACGCTGGAACTTAGGAAAATTTTGAACAGAGACACGTTTCTGGTCCCTCCCCCTCAGAGCCATATATGGCTCTGAGGCTTGCTCTTGCCCTAGCTCTGCTGAAATTCAAATTCAAGCTCTGTTTTTATTGGCTGGTTACAAAACTCTGTTTTTATTGGCTGGTTAACGGTGGGTCACTGTGGCTTTTTAGAAATGCTTTTAGAGAAGCAAGGGGACAATAGTTTTTTTCAGAGATTACTTGTCTAAAATCAGTATGTCAGGAGGTAGTGACAGAGTGAAGAAATATGTTAAAAATATATTGTTAGAAAAGTTACATACTGAACCTTTAACAAAAGTTAAACAGAGACACACTTACAACCGTGTCAGCTGCTACTGCATGTCTGGTGCTGCGAGTGCACATTTTGTTTACGCGGTAGCAAAACTATTTAAATTCAGCTGATTTGACCATTATAATCATTTATTAAGAAAAGTTAAACTGAGACACATTCTTACAATAATGTCAGCTAACAAATATATATATTTAGGTGTTTCTGTTGCTAAATTTAAACGAAATACAGGGTTTCCGCCCGCTGCGTGCACACGTATTGTTTCATCAGACGTAGCGAAACAAATTTTTAAATCCAGCTCATTTCACAATTACGTAGACACATATTTGCTATAATTTTTATCAAACAAATAATTTTTTTTAAGTGTTGCTCTTCTTAAAGCCTTGCTGTGCGCTCCTGTGGCAGACATTTGTAGCAGAGCTAAACACTCGGATCACATTTCCGGGTTGTCTCAGCGGTGGATGGCGCGTTACGTCGGCGGTGACGTAGGTGCAACCTAAATAAAGGTGCGACCCATTTATGGATTTTTCCAATTTATTTCCAATAATTGGACAAAGTGACCTATAGAAGGGTGCGACCTATCAGGCAGAAAATACGGTAGTAGCTTTCTGTGAATATTAGAGAACCTCAAGGTCAACAAATGTTTCTTTACTGTTTGTCCCAAAATCCAAATCCAAATGTTTTAACTGCATTTTTACTGTAGTTTATTGTTGTCATTGTCTACTGTTATTGTTGTCTGTACTTTATATGTTCAGTCTCCTGTAAATGAGTCCATGGCTCAATGAGACTAGCCTGTATAAATAAAAGTTGAAAGAATGAAATGCTGGGATGATCTGGGCCGCACCTAGGTCGCATTTCATGTGGCTGTGTCTGAGTGGTAAGAGCAGTCATCCTTCAATGCAAAAGTTGAGGGTTCAAATCCACCAGCAGTCACATGCCAAAGTGTCCCTGGGCAAGACACTGAACCCCTCATAGCCTCTGATATGTGTCCCATCAGTGTATGAATGTGATAAAGCTCTGACTAGTCTCTTTAGAATGATTTGTTCAATTAGTTTTGTAGAGATCTAGTACAGTGATATATGAATTAGTAAATGAGGCACAGATTGTAGTTTCAAAGTGCTTTGAGTATATTGACAAGATAAAAAGGTGCTAAATAAGTCCAGCCCATTTACCTGTGGAACTCCGGCCTTTTCAATCTAATCTCTAAAAACTGTATTTGTATTCAGGCAGGTTTTAATACATACTGGCAGTCTGACTTATTTTTTTATCCTTTATGTTTTCACTTTTTATACTGTGAAACACTTTGTGCAAAATTTGGCTGCTGTAAATTGCTCTATAAATAAATGTTGATTGATTGCTGATTGAAGTAGCTGTGCAGGTCATTGCTAATATGCAGATTTCCAATTGTGCAGAAACTGCTTACCTGAAAGCAAAAGTTTTGTAGTTAGCAAGTATTTCAGAAATATTGTTTTAACTTTTTATGTTTCTTTAATGCTTTTTATCTCATGCTGCTGATTTATTTCATGCTGCTGTATTAATTCAGACTCATCTACTCACACAAACCGTGTTTCCATCTATTTTCATTTCGAATTTTGAGCAAATTTTTGAAATCTCGCAAAAATGTAAATACAAATTAATGCGTATCAGAAGTGTTTCCATTAACTGGCTTGAAGCACATCATTACGTCAGACGTCAGCGTCATTACGTCAGACGTCAGCGTTACGCATGTCTACAGTAAACAGGAAGTAGCGGTTGAAAACAGAACCCGACCACACATCTCGTCAAAATGGAGAGAATATTTCAGGTATGTGTTGCTATCGGGCAAGTTGTATTTATTCTGTCATGCCAACTAGTTTTAGCGATGTTACATGTTGTCCGGAGCGGAAACAGCTGATCAGTCACATGACGTGAATGTTCGCTACGGCAGAACTGAGTCGGCAAATCTGTTTCCATCTGTCGTTTTGCGCATCAGCTCTGTTTCGAAACCCCCAAAAACCACCTCAAGCGAGCGTATCAACTTTTGAGCGAATTAGAGGAAGTTAACTCGAATTTTGCCGTTTCCATTCAGCTTTTCTGATGCGATGCTTTAAAATGCGCATCTAGAAACCTTGATGGAAACACGGCTACAGACTCATGTTTGTGCTGCTGTTGTTGGGCCTTGTTTTTATTCTATTAGTGTTTAGAGTATTCTTAGTTCATATCTTAGATCTTTATTACTGTTTCTTTTACAATTCATCATTTGGCTAGTGTTGAATGTAACTGGGACCCTGTGTACACAATTTTGTTCCACCTCATGTACCACATGTGATGCAAATGACAATAAATAACCTTGACTTGATTTAATGAAATCCTGTTTTTGCAGGGGCGTACCCTCCAGGCCTGCAAAGCCTTCTCTGAAGGCCTTAAAATTATTTAAAATTATAATTAAAATATAAAATTAAAAATTATTTTTTTTTTTTTATTATATTTTGTCCATGAATACGTATCACATAATTCCAAATGGTCTGTCCACTTCCTTTCATTGCTACCCCCCTCATTGCACTGCTTTCAGAGTGTATTTTCACATTTAAGCATTGAACCAATCACATTTCAGCCACTATTTGTTGCCATGGTCAAAGAAATCTGCCTGGAAGCCTTCTCTGGCAATTCTGCAAGCCCTGTGTGGCACTGTCCACCAAGCTGTTGCTTCAACCAATCAGATGTTGAGTTGGCCACACCTAATGTCTATGGGCGACACCAGAAGCCTTCTAGCTTCTAGTTACGTTTTCTGTACGTCGTACTGAAACGTCAGTGTATTCTCACGCTTTGATTGGACAGTCAGAGTGGACGAGTCAGAGCTAGCAAACTGCATCTGTAGCGAGCTGCACGAGCAAATAAATTGTGTGTTGTTAATAGCTGGATGGATTTTGTGTACAAATAATCAGGATTTTTGGTGAATAAAATTTTGCTATATTCCTAGATAATATTGCAAATCAGCTGGATTAAAAAAAATAGTTTTGCTGTGTCAAGCGTGTGCACTGTGCATGTCTTTAAAATTTAACAAGATAACACCATGAAAATATATTTGTTTGCTGACATTAGTGTGTCTGAGCTGAACTTTTCTTTTAAAAATGAACGTAATTGTCAAATACTGTAGCTAAATTTAAATAGGTTTCGCTTGTCGGGTCTTCCAAACGTGTGCGCGCATGCTGCAACAACTTTCATCTCATCACATTCGGCTGCAAACCACTTTGCGTGCGCGTGCTTGTGTGCGCGCGTGCTGCTAAAACCTTTATCTCTTTAAATTGTAACAAGATTAACACCAAAAATATATATTTATTTGTATTCAAACTCGTTGAATTCTTCATCCTCTGTGTCGCTGGTGAAGAGTTCTGCCAACTCCTGAAGTGTCAGTTGATGCAGCTCAGAGCACTGCGTCTTCTTCCTCCTCCACGTCAGCTCCATCTAATATCCTGCCTTCCTGAACCCTGCAGCATGATGTGCGCGCACACACGCTGTCCATCCAGCAGGACCTTTTTTTTTGTTGCTCTAAAATATCCGTACACAGCAGAGGCGGCTCCAGGGGGGAGCTAGGGTGTGCTATAGCCCCCCCTGGAAAAGTCACAGCACCCCCTTAGCACCCCCAAGAAAATATCAGATTATTTTCTTTTTCATCTGAGTTAATATTCTTTAACATGTGGTTGTTGTGATATTTTCCTCGCAAAACACAACTAATAAAAAAAAAATCAGTGATTATATCGAGTAAAAAACAACAACAATCTGATCCACCAGCTGAAGCCCACAAAGACGAGTGATGCTGACCCAGTAAGGAGCAGAAACTGGTGACATGATGCCTCCGGTTATGCCATTTTTAGCTAATACAACTTGATAAATCATTTCCTGGCTTGCAGTGATAATAAATGATTTATCTGGTCACATTAAATAACTACTTTTAACCAAAATCCTAAATTAACTTTATTAAAATAGCCCCACTGCATCTAAATTCATGCGCGTATAAAACTGAAATAATTCCTGCTCAAAGAGTTCATTTTGCCTTAGACAAGAGAATTAAGCCTTGACTGATTTATTATTATTGCTTGTTTATTATTGTTGTTGATTTTTAGTTTGATTATTTTTGTAATAAAACTTAAAAGACAACTTTATTCGGATGATTATTCATTTGTTCTGGTATAGAACTCCCTGTAATAACATATTCACCCTTTACTAATCAGAATCAGTCACTGAAGTACTTTGTAGAATATATTGATTAAGTTGTTGTTGGTCAGTAAACTGACCAGTGGGTGCCAAACTTTAATGAATGAAAAATAAATAAAACAAATGTAGTGGGGCTGAGATGGAAAAGGTGTCATCCTTCTTCCTCCATCTCACCCTTCATTATGGCTACAAGCTTCTACCCCGAGGTTGTTAGACTCATGAACCCCTAGTCTGAATTATCACTGTGATACACTGGTACACCTGTAGTCGTCAAAAGCCTAGAGGGTCATTTAGTGCCCATAGCGGCCGAAAGTGGTACTGCTCCATTTTTTCCCATAAGAATGAATGGAAACGGTCATAAATCAGCCAAAAATTGGTCTAAAAATATGGGGAAAATAGTTATTGAGGGTTGGATTGTTTCAGACGGAGCACTACTGAAGGCCTAGGTGTGAAATACACAGCCCGCCACTGTGTTTTTGTTTGTTTTAAGTTGACTGCCAGGAGAGTTGTTATCATAGAAATAATCTAAAGTTGGTCTTAAAAACACGTGTTGGTGTTCTTTTCATCTTAATTCAAGTGATGTGTCGATTGCTTTTGTTTGCTGCTGTTTTTTTCTTTATGCCTCAAAAGTTGCAATGATGGTTGAGGGCATGCAGTAGATTTAAATCATTCCAATAATAATAGACTGAGTAATCAATAATCATCCGTTTGTCTGTATTTGACCTACAGATCTGGACCTGAGGCGCGCCCAGGTGGTGGCACTTTCCACAGGAACCAAATGCATCAACGGGGAGTATCTGAGTGATCAAGGACAAGTCGTCAATGACTGCCACGCTGAAGTCACAGCTCGTAGAGCTCTGCTTCGCTTCCTCTACTCTCAACTTGAACTCTTTCTAAGGTAAGAGGTTCTGCACCACTTTGAAAATGAGAATTTCACAAATAATGCTTCTGGACTCTTTAAACCTTTGTAATCTCTGTAGCGTTTGCATTTATTCTTTTCTTAAATCTCCTAATATCTGACTGTCTATAGTCAACTTTGTGTCTGAAATTTTATACAGTAACAATCACCATATTTTTCTTCTTTTTTCTAGGTGACTAACTAATGCACAGTAACTAATGAAATATTTTATTAATTGTAATTATTTATTATTATATTATTATTAAATTATATTCAGAGTGAGCAGAGTGATAAACTGTCTGCATTTAAAAGTAAATCTAACTTACAAAGAGTCAAACTGTAGTGAGAGCCAAAAGCTTCTGGCCGTTTGGACTCTCAGCCAAAACAAAGCAGTTTAGGTCAAATTGTACCCAAAACTTTTAGGTACTATTTAAACCTTCCTACCACTTCTTACACGTTAAAAACAAATTGTAGCCACCTTTGCACAGTTTTGTTAACTATTTCTTCTTCGTCGTTGTCTTCAAACTTAGTAGTATTAGTACTCATTTAAATAAAACCTTTTCTGTAACAGTGGGACTTGAGGAAGCTTCAAAAATATATTTTCTTTGACATTTTTATAAACTGTTCAATGAGTCTAAGTTGATGAGAAAACTTTACAGTTTACGATATCATTTACAGTTAAACGTCCACATATCTTCTGGCAGCACAGTGGTGAGGGGGTTAACTTACACCAAAGTTATTCATGGAACACCTCAGGGCTCAGTGCTTGGACCAATACTGTTGACCTTATAATTGCTTCCATTATGTAAAGTTATTAAACAACATGGGGTAAATTTTCATTGTTGTGCTGATGATACTCAGTTAAATTTGTCCATGAAACCCAATGAATCCAATCATCTACTGTACTTGGACTACAAACATGTCTTAAAGACATAAAAACCTGGATGACATTACATTTTCTGCTTTTAAACTCAGACAAAACAGAGGTTGTGATTTTTGGACCTGAGCATTTGAGGAATAAATGTTTAAGTCTTTTGCCCTCCTTGAATGACATTAATTTGATTGCCAGTTCTAGTTATAAACCTTGGTGTTATTTTTAATCTGACATAAAAAACCTGGATGACACTAAATTTTCTGCTTTTCAACACAGACCAGACTGAGGTTTTAGTTTTGAGCATCTTAGGAATATATTTTTCAGTCTTTCTCCCTCCTTGGATGGCATTAATGTGGCCTCCAGCTCTAATGTTAAAAATATTGGTATTATTTTTTATCAGGACATGTCTTTTATCCCCCACATTAAAAACGTTACTACCTTCCACCTGTGTAATATCACTCAAATTAAAAACATCTAAAAAGATGCAGAAAAACTGGTTCATGCCTTTGTCACATCTAGACTGGACTATTGCAATGGTTTATTATCTGGGTGTCCAAATACAGTACTTGTTTAAAACGTCTTCAGTTGATCCAAAATGCTGCTGAGAGTCTTAACTGGAGTTAGTGGGAGATCATATCTCTCCAGTTTTAGTTTCTCTCCATTGACTCCCTGTCAAATCCAGAATAGAATTCAAAATCATACTTCTAATCTACAAAGCTCTCAACTACCTAGCTCCATCTTATATTACAGATCTTATTGTTCCATTATTTTCCTAACAGAGCTCTTCGCTCTCAGACTGCAGATTTATCCGTGGTTCCTAGAGTTTCCATAATCAGAATGGGAGGAAGATCTTTCAGTTCTCAGGCTCCTCTCTTGTGGAACCAACTTCCTGTTTCTGTCCATGAGGCTGACACATTGTCCAGTTTGAAGACTTTCCTTTTTGATAAATCCTATAGTTAGGGTTGGTGTGTTCTGCTGCTATAGACTTAGACTGTTAAGAGGACAAATTGACCTCATTTCCTTAAATTAATTGTTACAATTGAATAGTTTTCATTTGAAACTACCGGTATTTCTATCTTAACATGTGATTCTTGACCTGCCATTGTGTATCTGTTCCTACCAAACCCAGCTGGTTGAAGCTGATGACCACTTGTCCTGAGCCTGGTTCTGCTAATGGTTTCTTCCTCAAGAGGGAGTTTTTTCTTTCCACTGTCTCCTTCATGTTTGCTCAAGATGAGAGTTCTGTGATGGAGTTAAACTCAAAGCAGTCTGCTCCTCAGATAAATAATGTTAAATTATTATTTTTGTATATGAATGTTTCTGTTCAGTCCCCTGTGACATGGCACTGTTGAAATAAACTGAATTGAACTGAACTGAACTGAACTTGGTTCGTCACACAAAGGCTGTGCAAGCTTTTCTGTGGATGTTTTGCTGCGTGGGTTTTCCAGTTTTACCATGCATCACATTATGTTTTACATATATTTGTTTTTGGCTCTTTTTATATAAATGCATATTTGTATGATGAGTCCTTGTGCTCACAGATTCATCAAGCTCTGTCACAGAGTTTGTCTTCATAACTCTTTAGTAAGAGTATAAAGTTTTGTGCTCCCAGCTGCAAGGTCTATCAGATGAGTGAAAAAGTCTGAATGTCATATTTGCATACACAACGCTGACTTTTTTGTCTTTGGACAATGCAAGATGGCAGGTACGGAGAATTTGCAGCTGAGAAGTATGGTTAATGAGGAAGATAATTTATAAGGAAGTGACCAAACAAAATGTCAGGACTGCCATATTTACACTTACTGAAAGGACATCAGTCGAGGCGTTATTTAAAGAGAACACTCGTGCTTTGCATCGTGATGTGTAGTTTGTTGAAGTTTGCTTTGTGTATGTAAATGACCCTTCTATGCATGAGTGTGCACAGTGCGTTACTTCACATAAAAATATATGTAGACTTGATTAGACATTTTTATTTAATCTTAAAATTCATCACAGAAATTAAAATAACTATTAAATAAAACAATGTTGAAACATCACTTTAGTTACCAAAAATACATTTGAATTTTTTCATTTTGTTGTTCATTTTGATTCTATAACATACGTATTAACAACATATTGTATTGACTATAATATAGTAAAATAAACACTAAACACACGACAATGCAATGCTATAAAATGTGATACAATGCAGTTAAAACAACAACTACAATGCTGAGCAATAAATGCAATATGACACAATTTAGTTCAAAACAAAACAATGCATTTCATTTATTCATTCATTTAAAAGAGACGAAATAAAACAAATTTACCAAAAAAGAAGACATTGAATGAAAAGAGTGCAGAAAGAAAAAAAATATCTTATATCACCCCCTTATAATAAACATTGAACCAGTCCCTTGGCTTGTAGCAAATTAGTTTTTTGGCCCTCGGTGTATTTGACTTTGACACCCCTGCATTAAGGGGTTTGATTAAAAATATTTCCATTTAGGTTTTTGTTCGTTTATTTTTTTTACTCTTTATTCAAATTTTATGACAATTTTTTGGGAAGAAAATGTGTGTGCTTGCTCTTTACACCCAAACTAAAACAATTTCATCAGACAAGATGTGAAATGGAACTGTGCAGAAGTTTTAGTCCATCCCCGTGAATTTTTTCCAGATGTTCTCAGCTGTAAAGAGCTGAGCATCAATAAGGGTGCTAATGTCAAAATCAGAAGTACTGTATAGAGATAGAGGTAACATTAGCATACATTTCTGAACTGAATGCAATATTCCATAATATGATAATTATGGGATCAGAAAAAGCATTTATAGTGGATTTTCCCTTATGAGTGATCGCCAGTGTTACAGTTGTTGTGTTGTAATGAGGCATGGACTATTTTTTCAAGGTCAGATCTGCTCAACACTGACTTAATCTGAGCTCTCTGCCTCAAGTGGAAGAAACTTTGCTGCAGAACAGAGTTATTTTAACATGTTCATTACATTTAAAATCAGAGTCTAAAACCATCCTGAGATTTGTAACAGACTGCTTAAGACATGTCTCCAGAGAGTCGAGGACAACAGGAACAGACAGTGTGTCTAAACACGACTTCAGTTTTCTGATTGTTGAAACTTAGAATATTTGAAGTCATCCATGCCTTGATGTCATCAAGACATTTTAACAGCGGGTGAATGGAGCAGGAACTGTTGGGTTTAAAGGGCAGATAAATCTGACAATTATCAGCATAACAGTGAAAATAAGACCATGTTTCCTCAGGGTAGACCCAAACCAAGCAAACAAACAAATAGATAATAAACACAAATAAATAACTGGAACATGTACCCAGTAAGTACCAAGTATGTACACACCAGAAGGCCGAGGTGGGACCAAGTCAGTGTTTTGCAAGTCTCAAGTAAGTCTTGGGTCTTTATCCTCAAGTCCCGAGTCAAGTCTCAAGTCAAGACGGTCAACAGTCAAGTCCCAAATCTGAAACTTGGAATTTCAAGTCCTGTCGAGTCATTTTTTTAACAAAGTTGCATTTGTATGTTAAATGTAAATAATAGACTACGTGTTCTTTTAAACCTGTATTTATCTCAAATCTTGATAAAACACGTACAGCTGAACATACAAAGTGTAAAAAAAATAATAATAATTGCATTCTACAGTATATTGCACAGTTCAGTTAAACTTAGCTGCAAGAATAGTCGTACTTTAAACTATAATTTTCCAGAACATTCAGTGAAAAAGACAAAAGTAAAACTCCATGTTCAGACAAAAAGTGCTGATATTTCCACAGTACGATACAAAGAACTATAACAGCATTTTGTTTCCTCTACTCTCTCATCTGGTCACTGAGTGAACATGTGTTTGTATGTGTCCATGTGTGAGTGACGCAAGACAAACAAAACAAATACTGTACAGGTGAAGTGAACAATTAACAGGAATCTGCAATTTAAGATATTTCAGTTAACTATTCTGCATTTGCAAAAGACCAAACTGACCAAAAGTCTGTCAGTCATTTGTGCACATGAGACCATGAAATGATGCTGCCATAGCTGAAAACTGGCTCCACTGGAGCACTGCAAGTAGGCACTGCCAAAACTCTGGTGGCCACATGAAACAGGGAAGGAAGAGTCTGCATGTTCATTGTCCAGAACAAGAGGGTGTTCTCAACAGCAATATCCAGGTAGTGACTGAGCTGTAGTGCTGCACTGGTCAGCACATTCTTCTTCTGCCTCTTACAGGAAGCAGCAAACAGTCCTCCATCTTCACAGTCCTTCTGATCTTCATCACCTGGAGTCACGTGTTGCTCTGACTTCGCAGGATCTGCAGCATCTTCCAGGACCAGATCTGAGAAAACATCAAATTAACAGCAGCAAAAGAGCCCTTATTACACAATACACAAATAAATTAAAAATGCAGGGGAAAAGTACACTAAATAGAGTCTATACATTTAACTTTTTCTGTCACCTCTGTCTTCACGTCTCAACTGCCCAACACATGGTGTTCCACCCACAACAGAGAAAATGCTGGATCCAAAGCAGCTGTTTGAAGTACTCTGGATCTGAAAAGGGTGCAGTGATCTTCTGCCATTCTCACACTGATAAACATAAAGATGCCTTGAGCGGTTTTTTTGTTTGTTTGTTTGTTGTTGTTGTTTGTTTTGTTTTGTTTGTTTGTTTGTTCTTCCAATTTTTTTAAATCTTGTTAATTTGTTTGGTTGTGCTGCAGCTCACACACACATACATACGGAGTGTGGAAAAACAGAGGGACCAGAGCTATATGAAGAGAGACGTCTATAGAAAGAATAGAATGCAGAAGTCACGTGGGTCATGGAACCGCAAATAGTTCCAAACAGCAGCGGTTCCAACAATGAACGTGGTTCATTCTCTGTGTTTCTGAAGTGTTTTTTCCATTTTTGCGTTATGTCGCGCCAGTAGCCGCTCAAACTGACTAACAACGATGAGCTGTTTGGAACTATTGAGAGCTGCATGAACCATGCAACCGCGTATCGGCTAGTTCAAAGAGTGTTGTAACCACAACTCTCTCTCTGGCGCCAAGAGGGACGATCTGTGTCTGTTAATACAGGATGAGTGAAAATCAACACACATTATTATTGTGTTTTAAACTTTAGATTTAGGGTAAAATATCAAGTATTTTCAAGTAAACAGGTTCAAGTCCAAGTCAATTCCCAAGTTATTGGTATAAAAGTCAAAGTCAAGTCACAAGTCTCTGAACATTTTTTCAAGTAAAGTCTAAAGTTGTAATATTAATGACTCGAGTCTGACTTGAGTCTGACCCGAGTCCAAGTCATGTGACTCGAGTCCCCACCTCTGCCAGGAGGTACTAGGTATGTACATACCTGATAAGTACCATGTATGTTTCCATTAAATACCAGAAAGTACCAAGTACTTACCCAGTACATAGTAGCAGTATCCAGTAATGTGTATTATTCCTGCTAGTTGCTTGTGAGTTTCTATACTAGCTTGTAACAACTTCTCTAACTTTTTCAGGGCTCTTTAATAAATTGGTATTACTAAAGCTCTAAAATTAGGTTAAATTATGGATTTTTGTTGTATTGTTTGTTTGAGTTGATCCACAAATACCATAAGTCTAAAGTCCACATGTAGAGAACCTGACTGCTGCCCAGGAATCTGTTTGGCATGAACATAACGGGCTGTGGTCAGAAACTGTCACTGTCCATCTGTCTCTGCCTCGCCTCATCTGTGGAAACGAAAAGTGGAAATCCATCTCCTGTGCTGTGACGAACGGTGCTACCTTTCTCATCAATCTCTCCTTGTTGTTGCTTCTGTCTTCTTTTTTGTCATTGCTGAAGTAAAAGGATGGAGGACTGGGAGGAGTCTATATTCGTCCGCCACAAAGAGAGCAGCTACAGGTTGAGGGACGACGTTCATTTCCACATGTACATCAGCACGTCTCCCTGTGGAGACGGGAGGCTCAACTCGCCGTACGAAATTACCAGAGAATGTAAGACTTCACACCATTTCTCCCTCCTTTTCAACATTTTAGTTAGCTTCTTTGAGTTTAGCAAAATACCGTAATTTACAGACTATTGAGCGCACCCAAATATAAGATGCACCCACTACATAAAAAATAAAAATACATTTTTTTTACATATAAATAGGCCGCGCTTGTTTATAAGCTGCAGGTGTCCATGTTGTAACAGATGCACCGATTCACTTTTCTTTTTACTTCCGATCCCGATACTTAAATCTGGATATCGGCCGACACGATCCAGTTCTGATATCATCATCATCATTGATTTTATATGAGGCTGTAATAATCTCCTCTTAAGTACAATGTGTACACATATGTACATGCATGTCCAAAAAATTCTGCTAACACAAAACATGTTTTATTGTATTCCTAGCTTTGTAGTGGATATTAAAGTGATTAATTTAAGTGATTGTTTGTTTAAAGTTATTTTATATATTATTTTAAATAAGGGGGTGATATAATATTTTTTTCTTTTTTCAGCACTCTTTTCATTCAATGTTTTCTTTTTGATGAATTAGTTTTATTTTGTCTATTTTAAATGAACGAATAAATGAATTAAATAAAATATTAAAATGGCTTTACATCTGCTAAGTTCATGGCATAAACCAACAGACATGTTCCTGTTTTTAGTATTTTACATTGCTTTATAATGTAGCTGTTTATGTTTCGTTTTTATTTATTTAAAAAAATTTCTTGTAATTTTTAATTCATGTGCTTTTTTATGATTGTCTACTGTTGTACTGATCTCCTGGAGGGTACCACTATATCTTGGCTGCAAGGATCAAGCTGTGAAATCTGAAAGTTATGCACCATAACTCATGTTCCCTGAAGGAAGGGAACGAGGTGCAACATATGCTATGGGAATTGCGCCCCCGCGCGATTACCTGAAGGAATACATTCACGCCTTTACGGCAAGGGCGTCAGCGTTGCGCCAGAGGCCCCGCCCTCTGGGTATTTAAGCCGCTGACGCCCATCCATCTTTCTCCAAAATGCACTTCACCGAGCTTTCAGCATTGAAAGGGCCAGATATGTTGCACCTCGTTCCCTTCCTTCAGGGAACATGAGTTATGGTGCATAACTTTCAGTTCCCTTTCAGTCATGTCTCTCGGTGCAACATATGCTATGGGAACGTAATTCATTCACGCCCTTGAAATGCTCAGTAAAATGCATGCTAGTGTGAACGTCTGCCCTTGATCAGCAGGCATCTCAAGGCTACTTTCTACTGTGTGTTAGAAAGGACAGCCTGAGTGACATCACACGCAGTAACATCCAAACTGTAATGCTTTGCAAAAGTGTTTATTGAGCTCCAGTTCGCCGTAGCACAAATGTCTGCAACTGGTACACCCTTGAACAGTGACCACGAAGTGGCCAAGCCTCGAGTAGAGTGAGCGTGCACTCCAGAGGGCACCTGTTGACCTTTGCTACTGTACGCCCTTTTTATGGCCTCAGTCACCCAGTGTGAGAGGCGCTGCTTTGAGAGGGCCTTTCCGGTAGCAGGTGCTGCAAAGCACACAAACAGTTGATTTGTTTTTCTCCATTCGGCTGTTCTCTGCATGTAAGTGCTTAAAGCTCTCACAGGGCAAAGAGCCTTCAGCCTTTCCTGTTCCTGAGTGAGGACAGGAGCAGGTGGAAAAGAGGAGAGATCAAAGTCCAGACTTCTAGGGTTTAAAGTCAAGACCTTGGGGATATATGCGGGATTAGGCCTTAAGGTGACCTTTGACCCGTCAGGGGCGAATCTGGTACACATTGGATGTACAGACAAGGCATGGAGATCACCCACGCGTTTCGCCGAGCAAAGGGCCAGGAGTAGAGCAGTCTTATAAGATAATAAGTCTATCTTAATCTCGCTCAGTGGCTCGAATGGGGGATCACAGAGAGCCCCCAAAACCAGACTAAGATCCCAACCAGGGGTCAGGACCCTGCTGGGGGGTCTCAATCTTAGCACGTCCTTCATAAATCTTATTATGATTGGATACGCGCCAGGCGTCCTGTTTCCCCAGCCTTCGTGACAGGCTGAAATTGCTGATAGGAACACATTAATTGTTGAGAAAGAACAACCTTTTTATTGTAAGTCCTGAAGAAAAGTCAAGAGCTCAGCCAGGTCACATGTATAAGAAATAATATTTCTTTCTGTGCACCAAGCTTCAAAAATACGCCATTTTTGTGCGTAAAGAGACTGTGTTGATACAGCTCGGGCATGTTGAATGGTTTTTACCACATTTTCTGGCAGGCCTGATGCAACCAGTTTGTTCCTTTCTGCCACCAAGCTGAAAATTTTCACAGCTCCCAGCCTAAGCAGCGAGACTGCTCCTTCTGGTGACGTAGTGTGTCCCTGAAGAGGAGCAGTTGGTGGAACCAGTTCTCCTCCAAGGGCCCTGGATTCTGTGATCCCCTGAGGGTCAACAATGTTAGGCAGTGGGCCTTTTTGCAGATGTGCCACCATACTACTCTGATCAAGAGTGTTCGAGGGCAGAAGTAATCTCTTGTCATTATTAGACAAAAGTGGAACAGAATGTCTGTTTTTCCTCTTTTTGTTTGGGGTCATGGGACTGAGGAGCTGCGAGTTTTGTAAACGAGCAGATCTCCTGACCCCAGTCCGTTTCCTGGATGGGTCTGGTTTACTGGTCTCCAGCCTTTACAAAACGTTGGAGCCAGACAAACCGCCGGGGTCTGTGTTTCACCCAGTGGGGGGGGATATCATTTAAGCGCAGAGCTGAATCAACACAGTGAGTATGGTCACGTGCTTCAGGATCACTGCTTGAACATTGCCTGCCGCTCATCAAAGATAAGGAGACAGCCGCAGCGTGAGAACATGGAGATGGTCCTTTGTGCTTAGCAGACTTTAAATTGGTTGGTGAAAAAGGAAGAGGAATCTGATTCAGCCCTAGTTTGTTAACATACACAGCCGTTCGATCACAATCGCCTTTATGAACGTGTGAAACTTGTGGTCGCCCGTGGACTTCTGCCGTAGCTCCCCCGACCCTTACTGGGAGCCGTTGAATGGGTGTCCAAGAAAGTCGCTTGTCAGATTATGTCGGTGCGCCTCTCTGGGGCGCGGACATGTCACGTGTTTGCTTCGTTTGTGTATTGTCAGCCCCATGGTTCACAACGGAGCAGGGGCTAGAGCACATGACCCCCCTCACCTGTCTCCGTGAGGGGTGGGGGCCTGCTTGCAGATGCCTCTGTACCTGTTTGCTACACACGGAACAGAGGCACCCTGCTGGGGCTTATTGATTACGCTAACACCCCGTGAGCTGTGAGGGAGGGGTGGGAAATGGCCCCCTCCCTTTATGTTGGCTGGTAGGCCAGAGGGACCCGTTCTGCGGAAGTTATAGTGTTTTTTTTGTGTTTTTTGAGAGTGAATAAAGCAGAGAGGGGCTTTTTTTTAGCTTTATTCGTGCTTAAGTGTAACGACATGTTTGATTTTATGTCACTCACAGCAGGAAAAACATGATTTGTGCATGCAACAGAGTTACCAGCTTTTTTTTACCGTGCTACAAATAAAGTCTGGACATGAAATGATCATTCCCCGTACCACGTGGGCGGGTGATCATGTAAAATCAAGACGTGGACCTGGTTCATCAGGCACGCTTTTGTCTGGTGTCCCGGTTCGTCGAGGAGGCCCTGTGTCTGACCGCCTGACGAGGGACAAACTTGTTTTTGCTCCAAGCATGTTTGGTTCGAGGTGGGCCCGGCGGTTGATTCTGCCGGTGCTCGTCCTCGTACGTCGGTCGCTTTTGCGGTGGGGCTCGTGTTGCTGAGCAGTGTCGAGGCTGCGCAGGTCTGCCCCCAGCAGACTCCCTGGGAGAGAGCGAAGGTTCTTTTGGGAATGCCCACCCGGAGAGCTTCAGCCTGTTTGCGCCTCTGGTCCAGCTTGGTCTGAATTCGATCCAGAGCTTTCCCAAACAATCCCGCCGGTTCTATCGAGTGGTGGAGAAAAGGCACCTTTTGTCCCTCGGGGAGATCAGTCAAAGTCATCCACAGATGGCGTATCGCAATGACCACTTCGGCCATGCCTCTGCCTTGAGCAACAGCAGCTGTCCCCATCATGCGGAACACAAAGTCTGTTGCCCTCCGGGCTTCATCCAGTAAGTCAGCGGCAGCTTGTTTGTCCGTTGTTACCTAGAGCTGTTGCAGTTTTTCAGCTAGGTAAGCCTGTATCAACGCGGATGCGTTCATCACGCGCGCCGCAAGTCCCTGAGCTCTGTAGCATTTTTCGTGCAGAGAAGCTGAAGCTCGACAGGCTTTGCTAGGGAGAGTTGTTTTTGTCCCGGATGACTTGGGAGCCAGGTGAGACGTCAGCGTGTCCTTAATTTGAGGCACGTTGGCTATTCCCACCTCATCCATCCTATCCACGTCAAGAAACTGCGAGAGTGGTAACAGCATGGGAGCTTGGGGCTGAGCCCAGGTGCGAGTCAGCTCTGTGAGGAAGTCCGAGAACACGGGCATCCTTTGCCTCGTGGCGGCCTGCTGCTTTGAGTAAAAATAGTTTCCTGCCAGTCTCGTGACCTATTGACAAGGCGGAGGTTCTGGCCATGGGATCTGCAGCGCGTCCGTTGCTCTGTGACACAGGTCGAACAGAGCAGGGATGGAAAAGTCAGTTTCCGGGAGCACAGGTACCAGGGTGCGGGAGAGATCTTCTCCCTGTTCCTCGTATTCGACGTTTGCGTCTTCCGCGGAAAATTAGCCTGAGGCTGAAATCGAGATCTCGTCCTCATTCATCATACCTCGAGTGTCGAATTCGACTGTTAAGTCCACCATGGGAGCCAGCAGGTCAGGGCTGTCACCCCATTCGACTCGTGTGCTGTCATCCAGAGCCATGTTCTCGACCTCCGGCGTGGGAGTGAGGGGCTCGGTGGTGTCCGGGTTTGCTGGCGCTGCAGCGGCGCCCATGGCCTTGGCGACAAAATCTGCCCGGTGCCTCCTCACCGCCTCCAGCATCTGGCTGCAGTGTGGGCAAGAGTCAGGCGTATCCAGCGCCATTTTTGCGTGTAACATCCCCAAGCAGACAGGACTGGTCTCATGGGTGTCCGTCGCTGCGAGGGAGAAACCGAATCCGTTAGGTCAGGCACGCAAGGTTGGGCTTGTCGTCCTGCTGGTTTTCCTTGGAAGTCTTGTCTTTCGCTTTCCTTTCTCCGGAGGCATGTCAGAGATAAGGCGTGCAAGTCCTTCCAGAATCCTTTTCCTTTTATTTTGAGACGTCTCCTCTGTCACGTCGCTTTCGCTGGCTACCCTGCTACGAATTAGCAGGGGTAGCGGTGTGACGCAGTTAGCGCCGTCGAGCGAAGCAGTCTGCGGAGAGAGGAGAAGAAAAAAACTTCTGTGTTAAGATAAAATGTTCCGGACTAGCTTTCACTAGCCCAGCAGTACGCAGGGATAATTCTCCGTACGCTCTGTGTAGGGAGCAAGCTCACCTCTAGTTGAGCGATAAAGCAACAGAGAAGTCCCGCTAAGAGAGGTAGTTCAGGTTTAAGTGAGGTGAAGGGCAATAAGAGAAAGATGGATGGGCATCAGCGGCTTAAATACCCAGACGGCGGGGCCTCTGGCGCAACGCTGACGCCCTTGCCGTAAAGGCGTGAATGTATTTCCTCAGGTAATCGCGCAGGGGTGCAATTCCCATAGCATATGTTGCACCGAGAGACATGACTGAAAGGGAACAATTTATTTATAGAGCACTTAAAACAGTGACAAGGCCAACCAAAGTGCTGTACAAACAAACAAACAAACAAACAAACAACAGGCAACACATAGGCAACATTCAAAATGAAGTAAAAAAACAGAATACATAAAATCGTCGCAGATAATAAATATAACTACCAAACACAGATCATCTGGTGTTGAAAGCAACGGAATAGTAGTGGGCCTTTAAACGGGATTTGAAAACAGAGAGGGAGGGGGCCGGTCTGATGAGCAGAGGTAACTTTGTTCCAGAGTCTTGGGCCTGCTACAGAGAAGGTCCTGTCACCTCTGCATTTCAGATGAGCGCCTGGAACTTTGAGAAGTAACTGGTCCGCTGACCTCAGAGAACGCGGTGGGACATACGGCTGTAGCAAATCAAAGAGATAGGCGGGGGCAAGACTGTTCAGCGATTTGTAGACATACAGGAGTATTTTAAACTGGATTTGAAGATGAACCGGTAGCCAGTGCAGGGAGGCCAAGACTGGTGTAATGTGCTCTCCTTTGCGTGTACTGGTTAAATGGTAAATGGAGCTTATTTATATAGCACTTTCCAGCCCCCTATGTGGGGCCCCAAAGCGTTTTACAATACCAACCATCGACCCATTCATACACACATTCATACACCGGTAGCGGCAGAAAAATCGGGCTGCTGCGTTCTAGACCAATTGTAGTTGTGCAATGGTGGTCTGACTGATACCAAAGAGGAGTGAATTGCAGTAATCAAGCCTAGATGTGGCAAGATGGCCTCGCTCAGAGCAGCCGCAGCTTCACGAGTTCCCGGTTCATCTCTAGTTTTTAGTAATTTTAATAGTGTTTTTGTACCTGACTCTGCACGTTTTTTGCGGGTGAATTATAGCCGAACTGAACTGTTAAGAATCGGAGCGGATTTACCACAGGGCACAGCTGAAATCAGCAACGAACTCAAATCAGAGCTCGGAAGATTGGAGCTGCTAAGAACGTCCTTCTGGAAGCAGACGCGCTCCAGGGGAAAGAAAAGGAAGCGGTGCTCACGAGGAAAGAAGCGGGGCTGCCGAGCAGGAATTATGACGAGACTGCGGGCAGACGCTAAAACCGGTAGACCCCCGATGCCGGCTCTTTTTCTGTCTAACGTTCGCTCGCTGGACAACAAAATGGATCTACTTCGTTTGAGAGTGACCACGTCGGAGGAGATGAGAAGGTGCTCCGTGCTCTGCCTGACAGAAACGTGGATCTCTGAGGACACTCCAGACTCTGTTTACGAGCTGGATAATAGGCTCTTTTTCAGAACAGACCGGTGCACCGAGACTACGGGGAAAACACGAGGTGGCGGTGTTTGTATTTACGTACACAAAGACTGGTGCACGAACTGTGCTGTGATAAAAAGAGCTTGTTCAGCTGCCGTGGAGTTGATCACAGTAAGGTGTCGCCCGCACTATATGCCCCGTGACTATTCAGTGATCTTAATCAGCGTTATTTACATAGCCCCTGATGCTAATGCTAATGACGCCCAGGGAGAAATTCATGACTTACTCACCTCGCTGCAATGTAAATATCCTGAGGGGCTCTTCATTGTTTGCGGAGACGTGAATCACGTAGATCTTCAAGTCTCCCTCCCAGCCTTCAATAAGAACGTCTTCACAGCTACGAGAGGAGATAAAACGCTTGACCAAGTCTTCACTAATGTAAAGGGAGCGTACACGGCGAAGACACGCCCACCGCTCGGAGCTTCCGATCACTGCTCTCTGATCCTGGCTCCAAGAGAACTCCCCCCACTCAGGCGCTCCAAGCCGGAACAAAGAGAGATAAGAATCTGGCCTCAAGATAGTTCCCCCATGTTGAGAGACTGTTTTGAGAAGACAAACTGGTCTGTTTTCAGAGAAGCAGCTACTGATGGAAGTTCAGTGGATATGGAACTGTATGCTTCCTCAGTCCTGGGCTACATCAGTACATGCTCTGAAAATGTATCCATAAAAAAATATGTTAAATCCTACCCGAACCGGAAACCCTGGTTAAATAAAGAAGTTCACGCCTTGCTAGCAGCCAGGGATACTGCATTCAAGTCAGGAGATAAAGAGGAGCTGAGAAAGAGCAGGAAAGAACTGAAGGATGGCATTAAGAAGGCCAAGGCCACGTATGCACAGAGGATCGAGGGACAGTTCACCTCACAAGACCCACGGAGCATGTGGAAGGGTATTAAATGCATAACAGATTACAAAGGCAAGAACAAACAATGCCCCAGGGACCCATCTCTGCCTGATGCCCTCAATAAGTTTTATGCACGTTTTGATGATCCAAACAGACCAGCTAGCACCAGACTCACCTCATCACCAGATGAAGAGCATCTCAGGGTGTCCGCAGCAGAAGTGAGAGGCAGTCTCAGAAAGATTAATCCTCATAAAGCAACCGGACCAGACAACATCCCAGGGAAAGTTCTGAAGGAATGTGCGGACCAGCTCTGTGAGGTGCTGGCTGACATCTTCACCACCTCACTTGCACTGGAGTCAGTTCCCACCTGCCTGAAGACCGCGACCATCATCCCAGTCCCAAAGAGCTCCACAGTGACTGGTCTGAATGACTATAGACCGGTGGCCCTCACCCCGATAGTCGCTAAATGTTTTGAGAAACTGGTCATGTCCCACATCAAGGCAACCGTCAACATCAATGAGGACCCTCATCAATACGCATACCGTGAGAACCGATCAACAGAGGACGCCATTTCTTCCGTGGTCCACACTGCTCTCACCCACCTGGATCAGAAGGACTCATACGTGCGTCTGCTCTTTGTGGACTTCACATCTGCCTTCAACACCATGATCCCCCAAACTCTGATAGACAAACTATCTACACTTGGACTAAGCCCCTCTATTTGTAACTGGTACTAGACTTCTTAACAGACAGACCACAGTCCGTGAAGATCCACAACTTCTCCTCCTCCACCATAACCCTCAGCACTGGCTCTCCTCAGGGATGTGTGCTGAGCCCCCTTCTGTTCACTCTGCTCACATATGATTGTACAGCCACACTTCCAGGCTGTCATATTGTTAAGTTTGCAGATGATACAGCGGTGGTGGGATGCATCACAAACAATGATGAGTCCAGCTACAGACAGGAGGTGGAACATCTGGAGAGCTGGTGCAAAGAGAATAATCTTCACATGAATGTGAAGAAGACAAAGGAGATGATTGTGGACTTCAGAAGGAACAAACACACCCATGCCCCACTGAAAATAGGTGGGTCTGCAGTGGAAGTGGTCTCCAGCTACAAATACTTGGGTGTACACATGAATGATAACCTCAGCTGGAGCAACAACACCACCAGCCTGATCAAGAAAGGTCATCAGAGACTCTACTTCCTCAGACGGCTGAGACGTGCTGGTCTGAGCAGCCCAGTTCTCACCTCGTTCTACAGGTGTGCAGTGGAGAGCGTCCTGTGCTCCAGCATCAACGTGTGGCATGGAGGCTGCACAGTTGAAGAGAGGAAAGCTCTACAGAGAGTGGTGAAGGCTGCACAGAAGTCTGTTGGAGTCAGTCTCCCCACCATCACAGACATTTACACCTCCAGATGCAGGAAAAGAGCCACCTGCATCATGAAAGACCTCACTCATCCAGCACACTCACTCTTTGCCCCACTCCCCTCAGGACGGAGGTTGAGGAGCATCAAGTGTAGAACCACTAGACTGAGGAACAGCTTCTACCCTGAGGCTGTTAGACTCATGAATAAATTAAAATAAAAAATAAACACTGCAAAATATCACATCATGCTGATGCTGATCTGTTTTCTTGTTGCTGTGTTTATCTGTGTTCATCTGTGACCATCTGCTCATACAAACTCATGTTCGTGCTGCTGTTTATTCCCACTATATTAGGCTTAGTGTATTACTAGTTGATGTTTTTCTTAGTTAATTCTAGATGTTATTACTGTTTTTCTATTGCATTTGTTGTTGGATGTAACTGGGACCCCGTGTACATAATCTCGTTTTCATCACATGTACCACATGCGGTGCAAATGACAATAAAGACTCTCTGACTGACTCTGACTCTCTGACTCTGACTCTGACTCTGACTCTCTGACTCTGACTCTGACTCTCTGACTAGATGTAATAAATGCGTGTATTACTTTCTCCAGGTTATTTTTGGACGATATGGGCTTCAGCTTAGACAGTCGCCTCAGCTGGAAAAACAGGATTTAATGATCACATGACTGTTGAGTTTCATGGAAGGATCCATTGTCACTCCCAGATTTGTGAATTTTTGTTTTTCTGACAGGGGTAGAGCAGAAAGGTCGATGCAGTGATTTGTGATTGTGTCATTGGGAGGTAACAACATGACTTCAGATTTCTTTTCATTGAAACTCAAGAAATCTAAAGCCATCCAGTCCCTGATGTCAGCCAGGCAGTCGAGCAGAGGCTGCATAGAACATGTACCACTGTGTCTTAGGGGCAGTGCTGGGCAGCGCTAATCCAAAAATTAGTTCAGCTATTTCTAAAGCACTTCTTAATTTATTTAGGTCCGCAATTTCAAAAGCGCTTATGTATTAGCAAAGCTAGCGGAAGCTAAATGCTAACGCGCTAACGTGCAAATGGCAAACTACTTTTTTTAATCCAGCAGATTTGACCATTTCGTGAAACGGTTAAGCTCAGAAAAACCTTGTGCTATAAAGTCAGCTAAGAAATATATTTTTTCTCAGCAAAGAAATAATTGTTTTTACCGTGTTTTGTTGTAAAGTCCTTTGCTTCTGTGGCCGTCGCCATTTTGAAGAGGGCAAATGAGGCGCTGACGCGTCGCGTAGGCCGCTGAGAAACATCCATAAGTTCACCCTCCATGTTAAAAACTCTTCGTCTGACTCTTCGAAAACAAGCAATAAGGCTGCAGAGTAACACACTGGCTGCTAACTGCTATAGAGAGAGCGCTCTCTCTAGCCAAGAGACTGAGGGGGACGCTTTTTTGTCACGGACCACATCCGGCGCTGACAGGATATGGTCTGTGAGCAGTCGTCCGGTTGATTTAAGAGCCCGTAAATAAGTTTTTTCGTTTTTACTGATAGATAATTAGTTATTAGCGGTACTGCATTTTAAATAAAAATAGCGCAAATCCGCTTATGAATTATAAAAGTTAGTCAATCTGCTATAACGCTGACAAATTGTTTAGGTCCGCTATAGGCTGATTAGCGCTTTAGCGCTCCCTAGCCGTCTGGCGCCCACCTTTGCTTAGGGGGAAGTAAATTTGACCGTCATTGGCGTAGAAGTGAAAGGATATGTTGTGTTTCCGGAAAACAGCACCAACTGGCAGCAAGTATAAAGAGAATAGGAGAGGACCCAGGATGGACCCCTGCGGAACCCTCCATTTAAGTGCTGCCGCTGCAGAACTAAAATCTTTGATGGAAACACAAAAGGACCTGTCAGAGAGGTAGGATCTGAACCAACTGAGAGCAGACCCTGTGATGCCCACCCATTGCTCCAACCTAGCAATGAGGATCTTATGGTCGATGGTGTCAAAGGCGGATGTAAGGTCCAATAGGACAAGCAGCACAAAATCACCAGTGTCTGTGGATAAGAAAATTAAAAACATTCAGTAGGGCAGTTTCAGTGCTGTGGAGAGGTTTAAAGTCAGATTGAAATAACTCTAGGATAGTGTGATCCTCCAGGAACCACTTCAATTGGGATTCAACTGTTTTTTCCCCCCAGAAGTTTAGAAACAAATGGGAGTCGGAGACAGGCCTGAAGTTGGATACGACTGAGGGGTCAAGGTTTTTTTTTTTCAGGAGAGGTTGAACAGCAGCATGCTTAAAGGTTTTTGGTACCATGTGTGAACCTAGGATTTACACTTCAAACCAACTGTCTAATATCGATCCATCCATTATCATTACCTGCTTCTTCTTTTCTGGGTCACGGGGGTCACTGGAGCCCATGTCCAGCCATCACTGTGTTCGAGGCGAGGGACGACATGTCACAAGTCCATCACTGCGACACATAGAGCCAAATGAGACAAACCATTCTCTCCCTCTTTCACACCTACTGTATAGGGATAATTTAGAGTTATCAATCAGCCTAACATGCATGTTTTTCATTTTTGAGAGGAAACCGGAGTACCTGGAGAAAACCCACGCGTGCACAAAGAGAACATGCAAACTCCACCCAGAAAGGCCCCTAGCTGGTACAGTATTTGATCTGGTGACCTTCTAGCTGAGAGGTGGTAGCTTTACCAACTGTGCCACTGCGCCACCCAATTGTGTAATAATTCTAATAAAAAATACCACCAAGATAAATACATACAAACTGATCAGAAAGGAAATAATCCAGCTAATAGATCCAAACTCGTACAACCATGACTTTTAAATGCAGATTCAAGATTTTGTGGGAGAAACAAGAACTACTTGATCTGCTTAAGAGTCTATATACAACCTTTCACCAGTAATGGACTATTTGCTGTTGTGTAAGCTTTGTCTATCAGACTTTGTAGCAAAATTCACCATTTGTACAGTTTATTGTTATTTGTGGGATTTTTGTCATCAGTTTTTTTTTAAATCGTTTTATGTTGAGTGACAAATTATTAAAAAAAAACAATCTTGGTATCTTTATTATGTGGCTAATATGGATACATGTGTTTAAGTTGTTTCCCCTGACTTTTACTCAAAAAGCAGAAGTTAATTTCACATTGGAGGAAGAGGAAAAGCCAAAAAAGTCTAAATATTAGGACATTTGACCATCTTAGCTTCACAACCCTTGGACTGAATTTATCACATAAAGAACTGCATCCATACTATGGGGAGACGTTCTTCATATTTCTCTTTGAATAATGTGATGTGAGCCACATCTTTAGCAAATATCCTATTGTTTATTGTGTGTGAAGTTGATGAGCCAGAATTAGCTAAACCAGATCAGTTCATTTTTATTGTTGGGTTCCAGTTTTTATCCTTCATTGTGTGGATCCACCGTAAATCTTTTCATTCACATTCCTCTAAGCCTGCTGACTCGCACCATATTGAGCTGTTGTCTTGACAACACTAATTCTCTCATGACCTTTTGGCCCTCGTTTATAACTCACATGCTTCCATTGATCCTAACAAGATGTACACATTAATGCCTTTCAAAACGACAGAACCTGTTGAATAAATTGCCCAGGTTTTATAATACTTATCATAATTTGGTCTCTTTTAAAATATAAAGTAGTTTATTGGAAGATATAGGCTTGATAAAATAAACAAACAAACAAAAATGTAAAGGTCAAACCAGATGTTGTTCATCACCTTTCCAGAAGGATAAAAACAGATTTTACAAAAGCTACAGAATCTATTATAAATGTTGCTGTTTTTGTTTAAAAAATACAAAGTAAATAAAATCTTCATTATAAAGAGGGCTTGTTTCCACTAATGTCACCTATTTTATTATTTTAATCAGTGACCATGATGACAAGTAGCATGACAAAAATTTAAATGAAATTTAAATAAAATTGTAAATTGTTTGGTGATGATGAATACAAACGAAGAATGCTAAAGATTAGAATAAAAAATATATGGGTAACAATCAGATTATGACTGCTGGCGTACATTTATAACTAGTTTAGTTTTACAGTGTTGAGTTCTTCTGAGGCCTGCATGCTAAAAGAAACACCTTGTGAGGGGAAAAAGTAGCACGTTGTCTCCATCTGTTAGCTTGACAGAAGCTGCAATGTTACATTCCACACCTGCCACCCCGGAGCTGCTCATCTTCTGTGTCAATTTTGTCTCTTTCTTCATGTTTACTCAGAACTAACAACTGTCCTCAATGTCCTCCTCCCTCTTCTCACACTTTGCATGCTTTAACAGAAAAAGATGCATGTGCTTGCGTGTGTTCGTATAAAATATTAGATGTGGCTTGTAAAAATGTTGACAGCTTCATGAAACAAACACAGCTCCAGTTGATTTTTGTGTAAACGCATTCCTTCATACACACATAGAGAGATGTTCGTTCACACAAAGCACACACACACTACAGAGGAGATGCTCCAGGCAATAAATCTGTTTAATGTGCTCCTACTTTATTTACACTTTGAGCTCAGCTGAGGCTGCTGATACAGAGCTATGACTTTGTGAATCCCAAAAGACGAAGGCCAATACATCTCCTCGTGTTCCTGTCACAAACAGCTGGTTTGCTTTTACCAGCAGACACACTGATCCTGTACAAGCACAACATTTACACCCATCATGAGCTTGTCATAAAATCAATAGTCACTTAAGGCACACATTTCATTAAGAAGAGGATGAACAGAACATGCACTGTGAGGAGCTGAGCCACAAAACATCAGGTTTCATAATTCAATTCAATTCCAGTTTATTTATATAGCACCAAATCACAACAGAAGTCGTCTCAGGGCGCTGCACAGAAGCATTCACATACATAAGAAGTCAGTTAATAACATTCATTATCTAAAGAGACAGCAGGCTGCTTTGAGTTTTCACTTTGTCGCAGTCTCCCATCCAAAGCATTGAAGCCTCCTCTTTCTCTTCTTCTACCAGGATTTTCTGTAGACTCGGCTATGGGAATAATGAGCCTTGGAGAGCTGACCTTTGTGGCCGGTGCACCTCGAGCCAATCACACAGGAGCTGTGGTGCTGCTGAGGAAGGACAACGTGCACCGACTGGTGCCGCAGCACATCTTCTGGGGGGAGGAGCTGGCATCCTCTTTTGGGTATTCAGTGACGACGGCAGATCTCAACAACGACGGGTGAGAAAAGAAGAAACACACTAAAAACCAAAGACTTCCTTAGGTTATGGCACAGGGTAAAGGACCGAGGAAGGAAAACTAAAAATACCGATGTCATAATAAAAAATACTAAGTTGCAAGTTTTATTTTCAAAACAGAGCAAGGTTGTTGGTAGATCACAACCATGCTACAAGTCAACGCCTGTTAAAAAACGTTAAAAAAAGTATTCTGAATCAGCACCAGAATTTATGAGCTGATCCTCTGTCTGTTTTCTACAAAGTATTTCTCCACTGAATTTGATAAAGTTCAACATGTCAACACACTGAAACTTTGACAGCTACAGGGCTTGTGTCTATATGGATGAAATATGAGCAGCTTGGCTTTGTTTCAATAAGACACAAAATATGGCCTTTAAAAAAAATCTTACTACTGCAATAATTTTGTATTTATATATTGTTGAAAGAAGAAAATATGTTAAAAAGTCTACTACGGTATATTGATTTAGATTAAAGTGTGTTTATGAGTGAGTAAAATATTTAGCCTTAAAAATTACCTCTAGATTTTCT
>JBBPBX010007629.1:12975-27259 GCA_038048925.1 Garcialebias charrua | reverse complement strand
GCTGCCGCGCTGGAAATTCTGTGTTTATATGTTAATAAAACGTTTTAATAAAATACAATAAAACCATGGATCGCTGGTCCAGCTCACCAGAAGACCAGAAAATCTGATGGGACTCGGGCAGCAACGTAAAACCCGAGTTTAATTCTCGTGACAACCTCAGCCATTTCCTTGTTCATTTCAGCGGAGGGAGAGAAGGAGGAGGGAGCGAGCGATCACTTGACTTTTGGCCCAAAAAACAAAAGAAAACTCCAGATAAGGGATTAAGAAGGGGAAATTAATAAATTTGTGTCACATATAAAACAGTCCTGCATCGCTTTGCATCGCTTTGAATGAGAACATGCCGCTGCTCGCTGACTGCGCGCTGGCAGAGCCCTTTTATAGGGCTCTGCGCGCTGGGACAGGTGGGGGCGTGGGTTAGGGTCCAAAACTCCGTCCCTTCTGTTCTCTGATTGGTCCGAACAAAAATCTACCGGAGAAATGGTTGTTAATGGGAGAAGTCCCAGACTGTGCAGTGAAGGGAAATGAGAATTGAGCGGAGCTGTGCAGGAAGGCGAGGGCCAGGCTAGTTCCGATCTAACTCTGTTTTATTCCAACTTGGTTAGTTTCTGCAGACCTATCCTGCAGCAACGAAGCCCATCAGTCCTCTAATAACTTAAACCCACTCATTTTAACAACATACACTACAGTACATATATTTACAGAGCTACAAACTTTTACTTACAAGGCCTCTGCAGAACAGAAGTAGCTTGATTCCGGTCCGACCGATGGATGAAAAAAAGTCCCGGTGCAGCATGACTGAAGCCCATCGCTGCTGTTCCAGGAGCAAGGCTGCCCAGGATTTAATCCACCACCTCTGGCCCGGTCCTCCAGACCAGCACTGCGTGACCAGAACCAGGCTGAGGCCTGCAGCCATCTGTTCCCTGCAGCTCTGAGGATCCAGGTCACACTGAGTCCAGATCAGCTGCAGCCCAGCTGCTCAGCAGTGAAGATACAACTTGATGAGTTCAGCTTCAGACTTATTTGACTTTCCTGCCAGTTCTGTGAGATTATTATTGTTACTTCTGACTTTGGTTGCAAAACTTTCCCCCGTTTGCAGCAAGCAGCGGTTGAAAGCAGTGTTGACTTCTGGGAAGAGAACTGATGGCTTCTGGGGAACGTAGTTCTTCAGACTGGCAAAACAGTGAGGGCTTAATGAAAGAAAACTACAAAATGGTGGCACAACTTTTATTTTATTTTTTGGAAAATATTATGCACATGTACTGTACTGAGACAAACTGTGACAGAGTGAGTCCGCGAAAGTCGAACCGCGAAGTAGCGAGGGACTACTGTATATGCAATGAAAAAAATGAACACAAACAAAACAAAAAAAACACATCAAAACTCGTGAAAAGACAAACGTGGCTGTGCTTTTTTACGTTTCTTTACAGGATGAAAAGTGAATAGTAAAAAGTATTTCAGCCTTTGAATAATGTCATGATTTCTGTTTTTATTTTATTTTTTGTTTTATTTCTAGTTGGACAGATTTGATTGTTGGGGCTCCCAACTTTTTTGACCGTAAAGCAGAGATTGGTGGAGCTGTGTACGTCTTTCTAAACCCCTTCGGTCACTGGGACGATCAGGCTCGGCCGATCCGCCTCAATGGGACGTACGACTCCATGTTTGGGATGACAGTCAACAACGTCGGAGACCTTGATCAGGATGGATATGGAGGTGTGAGCAACACTTTTTAAATTTATTTTCAAAGTTTATGAGCAAATCATAAATCTCAACCACAAAGTTGAGAGATTTCCAACAAAAAGCTGTTGCTGTGTTATAAAGTGAGAACAATGCTACGGTAAATCAATGTGTTTGACAAGTTCTAAACGGCAGAACAAATGAGCACTGAGAGATGTGAAAGTAGGTTTTTGTTTTTCTGCAGATATTGCTGTGGGAGCTCCGTTTGATGAAGATGGAAAAGTTTTCATTTACAGAGGTTCTGATGCTGGAATTGAGACTAAACCTGCTCAGGTAAATTCAGCCAAAAAGATATTTAAACAAAACAAATAAAGGGTGATGTCAAGTAAATGTAATCTTGATCCCATTAGGTTCTGGATGGCCGTGACTTTGACGTGAGGCGTTTTGGGTATTCCATCTCAGGGGGTTTGGATATTGATGAAAACCACTATCCAGATGTAGCAGTCGGTTCTCTTAACGATTCGGTGGTTCTCTTCAGGTGAGAAAATACTTTTAAAAAAGTGTGCAAAAGTATTTTAAAAATAAACATGTGACTGAGGGTTTACAAGTCTGATTTTTTTTTCCCATGTAGAAACTTTTACCTTGTTATAGCCTACTAACAAAAACTCTAACCAAGCAACGAGAAAACACCATTACTTGCTCAGAATTTACTTTCTTAATGTGTCTGTCTCATTTATTTGTCCTTAAGGTCTCGCCCAGTCATCCATGTGATCAGAGACATTTCAGTTGACCCTCAATACATTGATCTGCAGCACTTAAACTGCAAGGAAAGAGAGGGAGTCTGGTGAGAATTGATTGTGGGATGATGTTTAGAAAAATGTAACCTAAAGAGCATATGTTGTAAAGAAGCTTCTATCCGTTTTTATTTAGTTTAAACTATTTCCCACTCTTCTTTTTAGTGTTGAAGTTAAGGCCTGCTTCACCTTCACAGCCTACCCAGAACACTATTCACCACATATTAGTAAGTTCAGCTCAAGTTTTCCAAAGTTGTTTTTAACCTTTTCATCTGCGATGCTGAATCACTCCAGGAAATGTCAGAATGTCTTTTCATTTGCATAAAAAACAAGTATGGAGCCACACTATGATAAGAATAAAATCACCAGTTATAGAATCGTGTATCCCTTCTACGACTCTGCCGGGCTCTTCAAGAGCTCTCCACTTGTGTTCTGACTTTTGTTTATTTAAATTACATCAATGTGTCGTTTCTGTTTGTTCTCCTAAAGCCCTTGTGGTGAACTTTGAAGCCGACAATGAACGCAGGAAGCTGGGCCTCCCGCACCGCGTTAACTTCCTGGGTCGTAGTTCACTGGAGCCCGAGTACACGCAGACAGAAGAAGTGGAGCTTCATCGGCAGCGTCACCCTGTGTGCACCACCGCCATCTTCCAGCTGCACGTCAGTAACTGGAAACAACATGTTTAATTGTCTATTTATGAAGGATAAAGAATGCACTTTACCTCTCTTTATTTTAAGACAAAGTCTGATGTTTGAGAGGCAAAATGTATAACAAACTGCTTTTGGTTGGAGGTGATGTTGACTGTCTTGCTCTCTATCTATTCAGGACAACATTCGGGACAAACTGCGGCCCATATCGTTAGCGATAACTCACACTATCAAGCCTGTGCCACCTCGCAGACACTCTGGCAAAAAACCACAAAGGCTACCTCCTGTACTCAATCTCACCCCATCAAACACCCTGCACTCTGAGGTCTGCAAAGAACAAGAGCTCATCTGTTTCTGTCAACCTTATTCCTTATCTGTTGAGAATCGTAAAGTGCAAACAGTTTTGTCAAGCGCAAACCACTGAATCGTCAAGACAGAACTAACTCTACTCAATCTCTGAAGGTGAACTTCCTGAGAGAAGGATGTGGCAGCGACAAAATCTGTCAGAGCAATCTGAAGCTGAGCCACCAGTTTGGGACACGACCTCTGAACTCTGACCTCTTCATCGCTCTGCCAAGGTTTGTGCTGAAGTGTCTCCTTTGTTTTACTTTGTGAACAACGTAAAACACTTCATACAATATAGTAATCTACAAAGTACATTCAATTCTTCCTCATGAGGAAAAAATAAATTATGTGAAATTACAGGTAGTCCCCGACTTACGACGGAGATCCGTTCCTACGTGACGGTGAAAGTCGAATTTTGTCGTAAGTCGGAAAATACGTCCAAACTGCACCTTATACGTACAATACTGTATTTTACCAAGCACTTACCCTATCCTAACACAGTGCCCTACATAATTATCAAAAAACACATACATTTGGAGCCATAATGAAGGAAAAAAATAGTTATTTTCCTACTGGGAGCTGGTGGAGTCTTCATCCGTCTGTTAGCATGTTAGCTCATTGCTCAGCTGTAGCTTCTCTGCCTCGTAAACCTCCGGTCCAAACGATAACGTCTCCTGTACTTTTCCATGCACGGTCCAGAGATTACAGCAAGGTCTGTTAGTATGTTAGCCCCTCCTAACCTCCTCTGCCTCTGGTCTGCCTGTAAACCTCCGGTCCAAACAATGAGGTCTCCTGTAATTTTCCACTGAGTGCGCTGCTTCTGCTGTCAAAACCGGAAGGATTTTTTTTTTTTTTAATGGAGATGCGTGTCGTAACCCTGAAACGTTGTAAGTCGAGGCCGTCGTAAGTCGAGGGCTACCTGTATTTTTTGTTTTACCTGTATTTATAACAGTTTTAACCATATTTCAGTATGTTTATATACAGTTTGTATTTTACTTGCTGTATTTTGACCTACCCTTTTTTGGGGGGACTTCACAGAGATGAGGATGGCTTGCAGGTATTTTCCCTGTCGGACCAGAAGCTGGTGGTGCTGGAGATCACCATCACCAACGTGCCCTCTGACCCTCTCCAGCCCGAGGAGGACGGTGATGATGCTCATGCTGCTCAGCTGCTCATCAGTCTCCCAAATATGCTGTCATATTCCGGCTCTAGGGTCCCATCACAGGTCTTAACCCAATGATTTAGACGTTGTTTCATGCGTTATTAAACCTTACACTTCCTCTGATGGTATTTGTTTGATGTCCTGACAATCTGTAGATGAGATGTCAAGCAAACCAGAACGGCTCACAAGTTGAATGTGATCTGGGAAACCCTGTCAAAAGAAATACAAAGGTAAACAGATGAGTTTTAATTTATATAATTTATCACATAACAGAGTGTAATAGGAAAAGTTTTATTATAAACAAAACACTTTCCACTGGAAGAGACATCCACATAGATTTGTCAAAACTTCAGTGTAGAAGCTGAAGTTAGAGCCAAACTTTGTCCAGTTACATAAAATTAACCCTTCAACAATAACAACCATACATCAAATGCAGTTTTTCCTGTTTATAAGTGATGCATTTACCAGTTCAGTTAAAGCATTCATGTGTATTGGCCTTTCAGCTAAAATTCACCATCAACCTGAGCACAGCTAACATTACGACAGAGACGACTGAGTTAAGTGCAGATCTGCAGCTGTCCACGTAAGTCTTCCTCACCCTGATCAGGGTTGAACCATTCACAGCTTTAAATTTATTCTCTTTGATTTAATAACTTTGATCTGTTCTTGGCATTTCATCTTCAGTATTAGTGAGCAGCCTGACCTGGACCCCATCACAGCTTTGGCTAAAGTTGTGATAGAGCTCCCTCTGTCGGTCAGTGGGTGAGTTACGTCCTTCAAGGGTTTACATCTGCTTGCTCCTGGTTTAGACTTGATATCATTGGTTTTGTGTAGCTTTAATAATGTTTAAATCATAACCACATAATGTCCTGCATTGACTCATGCTAGTTTATGTTAAAGTACTTTATGAGTCTTGTGGATCATAACATAATCCAGTAGAAGAATGGACATCTTGTGGTTTTAAATAACACCCGTATAGTCTTATTAAATTATCAGCACCTTTGTTGAGTGATGTTGGGATGTGAAGCTGTGTGTGTGTGTGTGTGTGGGTGGGGGGAGACATGTATTTAGCCACTCTGATTATATTTCTTTTAGACTGGCTCGTCCTCACCAGCTGTTCTTCAGTGGGACAGTGAAGGGGGAGAGCGCCATGACCAGTCTGGAGGACATCGGCAGCCCTGTGGAGTTAGAGTTTGTGGTGAGGACTTTGGGCATTTACAGTCAAGGCCAAAAGTTTGGAGAATAGCACACATTCAGGTTTTCCTCGTTTATGCTTTCTTTTCTTCTGAGCCTTTTGCCTGTTATATATTATATATATATATATATATATATATTATATATATATATATATATATATATATATATATATATATATATAGTATTTTCTGGTGTATAGGTCGCACCTGTGTATAGGTCGCATTGTCCAATTATCACCAATAGATTGGAAAAATCCCTAGATAGGTCGCACTGGTGTATAGGTCGCACCTACGTTTAGCTCTGCTGCAAATGTCTGCCACAGGAGCGCACAGCAAGGCTTTTAAGAAGATTAACACTTAAAAACAATTATTTGTTTGATAAAAATTATAGCAAATATATGTCTGAGCTGAACTTTTCCTTAATAAATGAACGTAATTGTGAAATGAGCTGGATTTAAAAATTTGTTTCACCGAAAGTGATAACAAGCCATATATAGGTCGCACCTGAGTATAGGTCGCAGGCCTTGAAAAAAACCATAAAAAGGTGCGACCTATACACCGGAAAATACGGTATATATATATATATATATATATATATATATATATATATATATATATATATATATATATATATATATATACATATATACATATATATATATATATATATATATATATATATACATATATATATATACAATATATATATATATATATATATATACATATATATATATATATACAGGTAGTCCCCGATTTACGAGCGCTCTGATCTGCGAGGTTCCAGACTTACGAGCTGCGAATTTTTGGAAAAAACGAAAAAAATACTGAGTTTTCATGTGTTTTTTCACCACAGTTAGTTAGTTAAGCATATGGACACACGTTTCCGATCATTTTTATGCACTCATAAGCAGTTTTTGGATGAAAATAGAGTGTTTGTAGTCGCGCTAGCGAAAACCGTTCCAATTTACGAGCGAAATTCCGGATTTACGAGAGAAATGGCGGCCGTTCCAAATTACGAGATTTCCGGTTTACGAGCGCCTCGTTGTAACGGATCTCGCTCGTAAATCGGGGACTACCTGTATATATATATATATATATATATATATATATATATATATATATATATATATATATATATATATATATATATATACTATATATATATATGTATATATATATATATATATATATTAGTGCTTTAACAGAGTAACCGAGTTTTCGACAGATCGAGTGCTTTGACTTCTATCGAGGCTTTTTTGTCCACCTCGACTACCCGTAGTGACGTCATCACGTCGCAGTAACGTCTGTACGTCACATCACGTGATAAAAACAGAGCGCGGGGTAGCTTTTAGCTTTTAGTAGACGCTACAAAATGGATTCCTTTGTGCGCACGGATGTATGGAGCTGGTCCAGTCTTGTCAAAAAGGTAAAACAGTTTATAATTTTATAAATTGCGCTACTCATTGAAACATCCTGTTGACTTTCTTTGCTTTGAACACCGTAGTAGATTGTGACAGCAGAGGGCAGTGTTGCATTGCAGGTCCCATATATAACACGGCCGAAACGGCTTCATCTCTCTCGTTTCACAAACAAAAAAAACAAATATTCATCTCTCTAGAGCTATTAAAAACCTATAAACACAATTTCTAAAAGTAAACCTAAATTGCACAGCACTGCAGGCGGTGGTACGGTGTGGCTGTGGCCCCATTTGTTTTTTAAGTTTCGGTTTTCAGCGCCTTACTTTCACTTTTAATATTAATAATAATAACTAATAGTTTTGTTTTTCCTGTGACTTATGTGCAGTATGATAAATGATAGGAGCATAATAAATGCTCCCAATGTTTTGTTGGTCTTTTTTTTCTTTTTGTAAAGACGTTTTTATGCATTTATATTTATTTATTTATTTTGCATCATAAGACACTGTGACGTCATCGGCTACTCGAGCGTCGTTCGAGTTTTTTTATGTTAATGTCGAGGTTAAAAATTATGTACTCGTTCAACCCCTAATATATATATATATATATATATATATATATATATATATATATATATATATATATATATATATATATATATATATATATATACATACATACATACAAGTGTGAGGAAAAAGTAGCAGCTTATAATCCAGAAATTACTATAATCAGTTTAAGGGGTAAACAAATATACTGTAATTCACATTTGTAGCTTCAGAGTCACGCACATTTTAATTATGTTAAGCACTGAATTGGGCTCATTTTTATTTTAAATCTGTCTTTCACAAACGCAAATCTTTCCTACAAATGGAAAAACTGGAATTTTTCAGTTAGATTTATTTTACAAGGTGGCAACGACTGACTTTAAACTAAATATACAAGCTCTTCTTGTCAGAGGTGATGGTTTTCGAGCATAGCCCAACCCAGTGATGCAGGCAGGACTCAGAGACTGGACGAGTAAAATAAGAAGCACTTTAATTGAACACAATATAATAATACTGTTTACTTTTATTACTACTGCTTACATGTAATTACTACTGTTTACATTTACACTACTCTAATATCTACACCACTGCTGATACATATACAGTGTGCTCTGAACGGTCTTATTTAGGGATGCCCAATGTGCCTTACTGCATATGCCACTTTTTGCCTCTATAACAACATCAACTACTACCTCATACATATACTGTGTACATTAACTCATACGCTGCTTTGCCACTTTGCAAATGTCAATGCTAGAAACCCTTAGTTTATTTTAGTTATACTTTTTATACTCTTTTTTTATACTAGTATGCAAAAACTCAGGCCAGTATTATGTTCATTAAATGTTTAATGTTTTAGTTTTAGAGTTGGTGTAAATTTTCATACTCTTATACCACTATGCAAAAAAAACTCAGGACAGTGTTAGTTTTACTATTTTATGCTTATGTCTATTATTATATGTTTCAGTGTTTCAATGTTTAGATGTTTACTGTTGCACCGAGGGACTGAGAGAAACGCAATTTCGGTCCTGTGTATGTCCTGTACAGTACATATTGCAGATCTGACAATAAAGTTGACTTTGACTTTGATAAGTTGCCATGGCAGCTGTACTCACATAACTCCAGGAGAACACGTAGAGACACTGGAGGAGGAAACTACCAGGGACTCAGGAGGGAAACCAGATGATGACCAGATAATGAGTAGCACAAAGACACAGACTTATATATAAGTACACACAGAGTAACAAGACACAACCACACACACCTGGACCATCAACACGGAAACCAGGGGGTGTAAGGATGGGGACTAGCCACCAGAGGGCGCCATCTTTACATTTCTACAAACTTTTCATGACCAAAACAATTGCTGTACTCTGCTCAATGAGACATTTCTTATGAGAACCAAAGTTTGGTTTTGTTTCTTTAGGGGAACCTAAAAGAATAATCTCTGTTTCAGGGAGCTACAGGAGACGCAGGAGAGCGTGGAATAGTTGGACCAGCTGGACAGAGGGTAAACAAAACAACGAGAACAGATTGTAAATATTTTTGGAGTGCGATAAAACTCAGTTTTGTTACACCTACATAGGGACCTCCAGGTGTGGTGGGTCCTCCAGGAAAGGAGGGGAACATCGGCCACCCTGGGGTAGCCGGGGCTCCTGGAAGCAGAGGAACCAGTGGAGACATTGGAGTTCAGGTAATACAAAGCAAACCACAAGGATTTATTATTCGTTTGTGGCGAGAGACAACCAGAACGCATATTTATTTTATCTTCATCAGGGTCCACCTGGAGAACCTGGACCAACTGGCCTTCCAGGCCCCCCTGGACCTCCCACCACGGCTGTGGAGGAGCTCTTTTCACTGGATTATGAGGCGAACGGTGACGTTCAGGAAGCTGTAGACCTTGCAGAGTACGATGTTGCTGCCAATCCTCTCCCAGACCTTGCAGAGTACGATGTTGCTGCCGATCCTCTCCCAGACCTTGCAGAGTACGATGTTGCTGCCGATCCTCTCCCAGAGTTCAACGAAGATGAAGCTCTGCCCAATAAAAACATCCGGCATGCCGAAACAGGCGTCCGAGCCACGTTAAAGACCCTCAACGGGCACCTCCAGAACCTTCGCAGTCCAGACGGCAGCAGGATGAACCCTGCAAAAACATGCCAAGACATCAAGCAGTGCTACCCTCAGAAAAAGAGCGGTCAGTGTCTCCTTACTTCTCATTAATATTCTTTAAATCATCTCACGTTCTGATTAGATGCTGTACTTGGGTCTTTGTTACAGGGGAGTACTGGTTAGATCCCAACCAAGGAAGCACCAAAGACGCCATCAGAGTGTTCTGCAACATGGAAACTGGTGAAACCTGCATCTCCGCCAATCCGCCCAACGTTCCTCGTAAAGCCTGGTGGACAAAATCCAGTCCCAGTCCCAACAAACCCGTTTGGTTTGGCGCTGATATGAACGGTGGAACTAAAGTAAAGAAGATTCGTTCGCACATCAACTGTTTCAAACTTTTTAAGATCTTTGTTTAAAAACCTTTGACTTCTTGTTTTAGTTCCGCTACGGCAACAAGGAGGAGCAGCCGAACGCGGTGGCGGTTCAGCTGAAGCTGCTGCAGCTGCTATCCAGAGAGGCGCACCAGAACATCACCTACCACTGCAAGAACAGCAAGGCTTTTAAGGACGAGAACGGCGACCTGAAGAAGGCTCTGCTCCTCCGAGGCTCCAACGGTCAAGAGCTCAGAGCTCAGGGCAACCCCAGGCTGAGATACACCGTCATCGAGGACAGCTGTTTTGTAAGTCTTCAATATAGTAGTCCCTCGTTTATTGCGGGTGTTAGGTTCCAACCCCCTTGCATTAAGTGAAAATCCTTAACGTACCGTAGCACCATTATATTTATTTGTATTTATATACATATAAAGGCTCTATAAGCCCTTCCCACATTCTTGCAATGTTCTAAACTCTTGAACCTACGTCACTTTAACAACATATGTACAATACTGTATATGTAGCTACTAAATTTTACTTACCATACTTGCCGCTGTGCACGTTGCACTGCCGTATGAGTTGCATCAGTCCAAATATGTATATTAAAGTGGAAAAAATAAATAAATAAGTCACTTCGCCTTATAAGTTGCATCTATTATGCATCACCGCTGACTACCCGGAAACGTGGGCCAGTGTTGTGCCAAAAATCCTTGGCTTCTAAATGGCGGCCGCGGGAGCGTGCACGGGAGGACTTTAACAAGATTAACACTTAAAAACAATTATTTCTTTGCTCGACATTATAGTAAAGGTGTGCCTCAGTTGAACTTTTCCTTAATAAATGCACTTTAGTGGTCAATTCAGCTGCATTTTGCCTGGGCGGCGCGGCAAAATGCAGCTGACTTGACGTTTGCTCCAGGAGTTCCAGAGCGAGACGAAGGGGACTACCGTATTTTCCGGACTATAGGTCGCGGCTTTTTATCATTTTTTCATGGCCTGCAACCTATAGTCAGGTGCGACCTATATATGGCTTTTTATAAAATAAGCTGATTTGTAATCATTTATTAACAAAAATTAAACTGAGACACACTCTTACAATAATGTCAGCTAACAAATATATTTTTTAGGTGTTTATCCTGCTAAAATTATTCATTTATTAAAGAAAAGTTCAGCTCAGACACATATTTGCTATAATTTTTATCAAACAATTAATTGTTTTTAAGTGTTAATCTTCTTAAAAGCCTTGCTGTGCGCTCCTGTGGAAGAGACATTTGCAGCAGAGCTAAACACGGTCCACATTTTGATGTAGGTGCGACCTATATTCAGGTGCGACCTATATATGGATTTTTCCAATTCTTTGGCAATAATTGGACAATGCGACCTATACACGGGTGCGACCTATAGTCCGAAAAATACGGTACTATGGCAAGCCAAGTGTCTTATTAACAGCCACTTTTATCTATTAATGAGACACTTGGCTTGCCATATTAGTCGAAGGCCCTCTAGCAGCTGAAAATGGTAGTGTTCAATATTTTTCATGTCAGAATGAATGAGATTGTCAGATCTCAGTCAAAAATTTTATTATAAATATGGAGGGGGAAATGTATGTTGGTCACTTCGGTATATAAGTCGCAGGACTTACAAATTTATGCAAATAGGTGTGACTGATACAGCGAAAAATATGGTAGTCGCTCTGCAGAACAGGAGTGGCTCTCGGTTCCGGTCCAACTCTGTTCCGTTTCTGCAGACATACCCTGAAGCAACAAAACCCACAGTCAATGTTCTAAACTCTTAAACCTATTAATTTTAACAACATACTTATATGTAGCTACTAAATTTTACTTACCAGCGTGTCCCCGCTCGGAGGTCCGCATTATCTGTCTGAAAGAGATGAAAAACATGCCGGTGGGCTCATTTCTAACCCCTAGGCCCACACCAAAATAATGTGCTGGATGGGTGGGCCAGGTCAGTGTCTGGCTTGTATTGTAAATAGCAGTCTATCCTCGGGTGTGGTGCCAAAATCATTAAAACATGCTGCTGTTCAACCTCTCCTGAAAAAACCAAACCTCGACCCGTCAGTATTATCCAATTTCAGGCCTGTCTCCAGACTCCCATTTGTTTCTAAACTTCTAGAGAAAATAGTTGAGTCCCAACTAAAGTGCTTCCTGGAGGATCACGCTATCCCCGAGCTATTCCAGTCTGGCTTCAAATCCCTCCACAGCACTGAGACTGCCCTACTGAAGGTTTTTAACGACATCTTTCTATCCACAGATACTGGTGACTCTGTGCTGCTTGTCCTATTGGACCTCACATCCGCTTTTGACACCATTGACCATGAGATCCTCATTGCTAGGTTGGAGCAGTGGGTGGGCATCTCAGGATCAGCCCTAAACTGGTTCAGATCCTACCTCTCTGACAGGTCTTTTTGTGTGTCCATCAATGATTTTACTTCTGCAGTGGCGGCTCTTAAATGGGGGGTTCCGCAGGGGTCCATCCTGGGTCCTCTCTTGTTCTCCTTATACCTGCTGCCACTCGGTGCTATTTTCCGGAAACACAATATACCTTTCCACTTCTACGCTGATGACTGTCAAATCTACTTCCCCCTAAGACAAAATGGTACAGGCTCTATTCAACCTCTGCTCGACTGCCTGGCTGACATCAGGGACTGGATGGCTTTAAATTTCTTAAGCTTCAATGATAAGAAGTCTGAAGCCATATTGTTCCTTCCCAATGACACAACCTCAAACCACTGCATTGACCTGTCTGCTCTACCCCTATCCGAAAAACAAAAAGTCAAAAATCTGGGAGTGATAATGGATCCTTCCATGAAACTCAACAGTCATGTAAACATGATCGTCAAATCCTGTTTTTTCCAGCTGAGGCGTCTGTCTAAGCTGAAGCCCATATTATCCAAAAAGCACCTGGAGACAGTGATTCACGCATTCATTACATCTAGGCTTGATTACTGCAATTCACTTCTGTTTGGCGTCAGTCAAGCCACCATTGCACGATTACAACTGGTTCAGAACGCAGCTGCCCGATTTTTAACCAGCACACGCAAAAGAGAGCACATTACACCAGTCTTGGCCTCCCTTCACTGGCTACCGGTTCATCTTCGAATCCAATTCAAAATTCTCATGTATGTCTACAAATCGCTGAACAGTCTCGCCCCCGCCTATCTCTCGGATCTGATACACCCATATGTCCCTCCACGTGCTTTGAGGTCAGAGGATCAGGTACTCTTAATAGTTCCAGAAACTCGCCTTAAGCGCAGGGGTGACAGGGCGTTCTCTGTAGCAGGCCCAAGACTCTGGAACGAGTTACCGCTGCTCATCAAACAGGCCCCCTCCCTCTCGGTTTTCAAATCCCGGTTAAAAACTCACTACTACTCCATCGCTTTCAATGCCAGCTGATTTGTATTGGATCGTTTGATTTATGATCTGCAATGTTTTTATGTTTTTCGTGTTGTACTTCATTGTCTGTGTTGCCTGTTGCGTGTTTGTTTGTCCAGCACTTTGGTGTGGACTTGTTCCTGTTTAAAGTGCTTTATAAATAAAATGGTATGGTAATGGTATGGTATGGCTTTTGATTGCGTTAGCGGACACGCACGGCTGACAATCCCATTTGGATCACCAGTCGTGTGACCGATTGACCACGCGCTAACTGGCCAGTTGAAAGAGATTAAAAAAAAAAAAAAAGTTAATTTAAGCTTCAAATGGACTGCTGCTAGTAATCCATCCAAGCCCAACTGGACTCAGCCGCTGCGTCAGCGGACGCGTGTGGCCAGTGACCCAATCTGGATCATCAGCCGCGTCCACTGACCGTTAATAACTATAATATTATAATAACTATAATATTATAATAACCATAATAACTAATATTATAATAACTATAATATTATAATAACCATAATAACTAATATTATAATAACTATAATATTATAATAACCATAATAACTATAATATTATAATAACCATAATAACTATAATATTATAATAACTTTGATAACTATAATATTATAAT
>JBBPBX010007629.1:0-12853 GCA_038048925.1 Garcialebias charrua | reverse complement strand
AACTATAAATCTTATATCTTCCTTTCTTTGAAATACATTTTTAAGTAATGTCAAACTGATTTGCCTACAAAAGCAGTAAAGGCTTAATTAAAAAAACGTTTTTTGTTGTTGTTTTTTTTTCGGGTTCGGGTCTGTAATCACAGTTTGGTCTGTTTCGGGTCGGGCTAGGAAAAAATGATACGGGATCGGGCTGAGTTGGATTTTTTTAGGCCCAAATGCAACTCTACTCCGGATGGACCGCCAGAACTTTGGCATGTGTCCCCGCTTGGAGGTCTATGTGAGCAGGCTACCAGCTCTCAAGATTCACAGATGGGTCTGGAGGTCTTGTTCTGGTCTGGTTCTGGTCTGGTTCCGTGGGTTCCGTGCAGCTCTCTGCACCCGCTGGGCGCTGAAGTCAATGTAATGAGCACCAAACTTTTTCAGATCAGATCAAAACTTTCCCTCTAGTATTTCAGCAGAAAGAAACGAGGCTTCCGGGCAGGGCACTGTTGACTTCTGGGAAATGTAGTCGTTATGAGCGGGCATACAGTGTAGGCTTATTGAGAGAAAACTACAAAATGGCGGCACCTGTTCGAAGTATTTTATATTTCGTTAACTTTTTACTATACAGTACTGTCCCAATCACGTGAGTAATATAAAAGCTGACAATAATGTACCATGCACAATTTATGTTATTTAAAAAAAAAAAAAAATTATTTTTAGTACAATATCATAGACTGTGTGCACAAACCGCAACAGAGCAAGTCTGTGAAAGTCGAACCGCGAAGTAGCGAGGGACTATTGTAAATCAATCAAATGGAATTAAAATTTAATTTATGATACTTAACTGGTTTCTACCTTTTTGTTCCTCAGAAATCCAACGGAGAGTGGGGCAGGACGGTGCTAGAGTACAGGACTCAAACGGCCATCAGGCTCCCCATTGTGGACTTTGCCCCCATGGGTGTTGGGAAGGCCGAGCAGGAGTTTGGTCTGGACATCGGTCCTGTGTGCTTTTCATAAAAACTCAAGATGGACACTTTACAGCCCCTTATTTTAAAAGGAGTAGCACTAATCCTGATGTTTCATTGCTGCCGTAAATGGCTGAACACGACAGAGATCTTAGAAGTTCTCCACATGAATTTAAAACTGGAGGTTTTAGATGGATGGGACACAAACTGGAAGGGCAGCGTTGATGTTGTGAGTAAAAGCGTACCCTTGAATTTCCCCAGTGTTTGTACAGAGAGAGGCCCGGATGGAGCATGAGTCAAAACAGAAACGAGTGTAACTCTTAACTTTAAAGGAATAAATGATAAAACTCAAGCTTGAATCCTAAATTATTATTATTATTATTATTATTACCTTCCGTGCGGGAAGCCATTCAGTCTTTGAACAGAAAATGTTTTCTTTCTTTTTTTAAACTGACTGTAAATGCAACATATGACTGTAAATTGCTAAATATTTGTTCTTTGTTGACAATAGATGTGGAATAAATGTCTCCGTTTGAAACAACTCGGCTTTTCTGTGCACCAGATTTTTAAAATATTTTTGTCTCAGTGTGTGATGCCGTGTGGTTGTAATAGTGAACAGTTTACGCCAAAGTTCGGCGCTGCCAGCTACTACCACGCCGAAGTTTAGCTCAGTGTCTGTACGACTGACAGTTACAGCCACTTTTACCTTTGCTAGGGTGAATTGGCTGTACTGGCCAACTGTATATGATGAGCCCCACTGTTAATGAAGTTGTACTGGGAACTTGTGTGAATGTTTATGAAGCGTTCACACTGTTGTGACCCATTTTTCTTCCATACATTTTATGGTATTTTCTCATTTTGAAAATTTTGCGCCATTTCAACTACTGTAATCATATATCAAAACGTTCAGCTTGTTCAGAAGGGTGCTATGTTTTTTGGTATTGGTGCAACTTTAGCTTTTTGAAATATTTAGCCTTTTCTGCCATTTTTTTCCCCTCATAGAAAATGAATTTACTTCATTTTACCTCCTTCAAATATTTAGATGTTTACAATCTTTTACTGCTCCTTTCATATTTTGTTCTGCTTCAGCTTCTTTCAGCTTCCTTCAGCAAATTTAAACTGTTTTTCAGCTACTTTCAGCTAATTTCTGCTGGGGTTTTTTTTTCCAGCTGTTTTCTGCTCCTTCAGATACTTTCTGCTAAATACTGTACAATTTTTTTCAACTTCTTTCTGTTTATTTCAGCTTGTTTTGCTCCGTCCAGCTTATTTCTGGAAGTTTCAGCTTATTCTTCAGCTACTATTTAGTTGCTTCTATGCAAATTTTTTAACTTGTTCAGCTGATTCCACTTTTTTTGCACTAATTTGTAACCTTTTCAGCATAAATGAGCAAAACTGTATGCTCTCTACTTTGTTCTGGTAGTTTAAGCTTCTTTATGTCTTTTCAGCTACTTTTCAGCTTTTTATTTGGGTCTATTTTGGAGTTGCTAATTTAAACTTTCTTCAGATAATTTCCACTTTTTTGTGCCCATTTTTGCTTCGTTCAGCTTACTGTACTTGGGAAAACGTGTTCTTTCTGCCTTCTTCTGCTAATTTAAGCTTGTTCTAATTTTTAAAATAGCTTTTTTAGCATTTTAAGCTATCAACTGTTTTCTGATAAATTCAAGTTTTTCATGGTAATGGTTACTTTCAACATAAATAACTTCTTTATAGTAATTCAAGCTTATTATCTTTTCAGCCTTTTTTTTGGGTGGGGGGGTAGTTTCAGCTTTATCTGATATTTCAGCTGTAATTTATCTGTCTTTATGGACATTTTAGCTTTTTCAGCTAATTCCACCTTTTTGGAACTCATTTTAGCTTTTCCATTTCTATTTGGTAGTTTAAGCTTCTTCCTGCATTTTCAGCTAATTTTCAGCTATTTTTGCTTAATTCAGCTTTTTTTTGTGTGTGTGTGTGTGTGCTAATTTCCCAACTTTTGTTTCTGCTAATTTAAACTTAATTAAGCAAATATATGTCTTTCTGCTTTCTTCTGCTACTTTAGGTTTGTTCTTCCATTTCAACTAGCAGTTCAGTGGGTTTTTAGCTAATTTCAGCTGTTTTTTTTCAGCAGGTTATTCCGCAATAAGCATTCATGTTGCATTTTCGCAGGAAATGCAGTTTCTCTAGTTGTGATTACTTTCTGGTAGTTTCTTTAAAATCCTTGCAGTAGTTTCATGTGACATTTTACTTACAGGCAAACATGGCTGCACGCCTTTCACAACCGGGGTGGGGAGAGTGGATGTGTAACATAACCTGTTTTATTGCATTTACTGTAATATTTTAATGTTGTTGACACCTGCTTTATTTAATATTATAAATACTGTTTTTATTTCAAGTGTTTGTCACAAAATCTGACATTTTAGGTTGCAACAAAACCTAAAAGTCTGAAAAATGATAGCCTGGTTAAAACCAGACCCTTGTCCTTCACTTGAAGCGAAGTGAAGGACAAGGGTCTGGTTTTAACCAGGCTAGAAAAATGATGGAGGAACTGATACGTTTTTCATTATGACCACGAGAGGGCGACAAAGCTTATAAATCACAGTTTCACCTGAAGTCCCAGGTTAAAAAGGCCTAAGAGTTGATCAGAACCAAACAGCAGTTTGTCAATCAGCAACTCTGTGTTGAATTTTAACAATTACAAAACAACATGAATGTCAAATTTGACTTCCCAGTTCCTGTTTGACGAAAATAAAGGAAGAAATTCAGCAAAAGAGAAAAAGTGTGAAGGAGAAGGCGTTCTCACAGGAGGAAAAGGAGTCAGAGTTCGGGCAGCACATGTTTCTGGGTTGACCTTTGCTCTTTGAAAGACGTGACGCTCTCATCGTTTCCTGCAGCCGCAGCTCGCTCCACATCTGGTCATTTTTAGCCAGAGTTTCTATTTTCATTTCAACTCTGAAAGTCAAACTGTAAACGGTGTTGGTCGTAGATTTTATCCAGCATTTTTAAATCTTATTTACACTAGTTGTGTGAAGGTTTATGAAGCGTTCACACTATTGTGATCCACTTGTCTTCCGTACGTTTATCGGCGCTATTCTCTTCGTGCAGTTTTAATCAATTTCAATAAATCATACATCAAAACGTTGAGCTCGTTCAGGAGAAGGGTGCTATGACTTTTGGTGTTGGTGCAACTTTAGCTTGTTGAAACATTTAGCCTTTTCTACCATTGTTTACTCATAGAAAATGAATTGAGCTAATTTTATCTCCTTCAGATCTTTAGATGTGTTCACAACCTTTTACAGCTCCTTTCACATTTTGTTCTGGTTCAGCTTCTTTCAGCTTTCTTCTGCAAATATAAACTTTTTTCAGCTATTTTAAGCTAAGCTGTTCTTTCAGCTGTTTAGTGCTCCTTTCGAATTCTTTTGGCTAACTATAACATTTTTGTGCTTCTTCTAACTTCTTCATGCTAATTTTAGTTTATCAAGCTCTTTTCAGCTTATTTCTGCAAGTTTCAGCTTATTCTGTTATTTCAGCTACTATTTAGCTGTTTATGCTAAATTAAGCTTTTTCAGTTAATTCTACAATTTTCCTCGCATTTCAAAAAATTTCTGCCTAATTCAGTAAAAAATTGCCCTCTCCATTTCCTTCTTGTAATTTTATATTATTTCTGCTTTTTAGCTACCTTTCAGCAGTTTTTTAAAACTAATTTCAGCTTTTTTTTATAATTTCCACTTTTTGTGCTCATTTATGTTTCGTTCAGAAAACATATTCTTTCTTATTTCTTCTGCTCATTTAAACTTTTTCTGCCTTTTCAGCTATCTTTTCTTTAGCATTTTAGATAATTTCAGCTGTTTTCAGATAAATTTAACTTTTTCAATGCAATTTCTGTTACTTTCAGCCTAATTAACTTCTTCTAATTTCAACCTGTTATCTAAATATAGCAGTTGATAACATAATCAAGACATTTATAGATGAATATAACGAGGTATCGTAACTTTATCAAACCTTCTATGAATCTGTTGTAACGACAGATGATTTTTCAGAACTTCGATCAGCCTTTTTAGGCCGTCCATAAACCAAAAGGCTGATCGAGGACACTTACTCATATACACAGACTAAAATGAACGTTCCAAACACAAGAAAACAACAAACAGACCCAACAAATCTAATAAATTAAATCAATATTAATAAAACATATAAGCTTATAGTGTTTATGAGACTTTTAATGTTTTGGAGCTACAAATTACAACTCTTCCTCCACCAATTTTTTTTGTCCTTTTTCCAAAATATTGTTCACGTTGAGTTAAATTCACATTTTTCTGGCCCACGAGTCCTTTCATCTGGATAATTTTGTCCCACATATGAAAGCGTTTGGACACCTACATGGTGTCTACAGGTCAATCACGCATATGGTTTCTGTCAAATGCAGACAAACAGTTCGTTTACATTGAGTGCGTATCCACATTTCAAAACAACACAACTTCTGAAATGAACCATTTGATGGTTCACTTATGTTTATGTTTGATTCCAAACTTTGAAATGAGTTCTTTTTATACGAAACACTAAATTCTGCCTATTTTTAGACATTAACTCAAAAAGTCCAAGGCTCTTTATTGTCATTAGCATCACATGTCCATGAGGTGGAATGAAATTGTGTACACAAGGTCCCAGTTACACCCCAAATAGGAAAAATATAAAGCATAAAAAGAAACAGTATACAGGTACAGGTAGTCCTCGACTTACGACGTAGATCCGTTCCTACGCGGCGTCGTAAACCGATTTTTGACGTAAATCAGAAAAACGTACATACTGTACCATATACATGTACAGTGTATTACCAAGCACTTAGCCTATCCTAACACAGTGCCCTACATGATTATCAAAAAACACATACATTTGGGAGCCATGATGAAGGGCAAAAGCAGTTAATGGCCTACTGTGATGCTGGTGACGCTGTCCTCGGTCCATCCACCGTATTCCATTTACGACGTAAAACCGCGTTTACAGTACAGTACAGTATTCCTCTGCCGCTGCATCGCGTACAGTACAATATTTTACGCCGCTGCACCGCGTGCAGTACTGTACAATATTTTCCGCCGCTGCTTTACGACGTTTACGACGTAAAACTGGTCCATCCGCCGTATTCCGCATTCCGTTTACGGCGTAAAACCGCGTTCACAGTATACAGTGCAGTATTCCTCCGCTGCTACGTTTACGATGTAAAACCGGTCCATCCGACGTATTCCGCATTCCGTTTATGACGTAAAACCGCGTTCACAGTATACAGTGCAGTATTCGTCCGCCGCAACGTTTACGACGTAAAACCAGTCCATCCGCCGTATTCCGCATTCCGTTTACGACGTAAAACCGCGTTCACAGTATACAGTGCAGTATTCCTCCGCCGCTACGTTTACGACGTAAACCAGTCCATCCGCCGTATTCCGCATTCCGTTTACGACGTAAAACCACGTTCACAGTATACAGTGCAGTATTCCTCCGCCGCTACGTTTACGACGTAAAACCGGTCCATCCGCCGTATTCCGCATTCCGTTTATGACGTAAAACCGCGTTCACAGTATACAGTGCAGTATTCCTCCGCCGCTACGTTTACGACGTAAAACCGGTCCATCCGCCGTATTCCGCATTCCGTTTACGACGTAAAACCGCGTTCACAGTACAGTGCAGTATTCCTCCGCCGCTACGTTTACGACGTAAAACCGGTCCATCCGCCGTATTCCGCATTCCGTTTACGACGTAAAACCGCGTTCACAGTATACAGTGCAGTATTCCTCCGCCGCTACGTTTACGACGTAAAACCGGTCCATCCGCCGTATTCCGCATTCCGTTTACGACGTAAAACTGCGTAACTCGAAATAAGGCTTTTCATAGTAAATGGGAGATGCGTCGTAACCACGAAACGTCGTAACTCGAGACCGTCGTAACCCAAGGACTACCTGTATATGGATCTAAGATATGCGCTAAACATTAAAAATGTAAAATATGGTATATTAAACAGCAGCTCGAACATGAGTCTGTAGTGAGCTGGGTATGACTACAGCAGCTTAAAGGCAATAGATCAGCAGTATAATCAGCAGCACAGAAAAGTCACATATCACCAATTAAAGTGACATTACAGTGATTTTTCCTTTTTTAAACAAATAGGCTTAATGAGAAAAAAATCATTCACTCTGTTGGGTTTAAATCTGTTAAGTAGACGTCATGGCAGTTAAAAGGTAATGAACTCCACAAATCAGTGTTATTGTTAATATGAGACATGGACATGCGGGGGTGTTGTGCCTCTGGTCCTCCTAGAGAGGAGGAAATCACGCCTTGTTGGTCAAGGAAACATGGAAAGACATGAAATTTCTCTTATTCCATGTATTATTCTGCACATTGTACTGTGCATACATTCTAATCTAAGTTCAAGTGAGTTGATATTATTTGTGAATGTTTTGGGACTCGGAGATGACTTGGCAGCGACGCCCCGATCCTGCCTGGGGTGTCTCTTGTTCACTGAGGAGTCTCGATGAGATTTCCCAGCTACTCCTTTTCCTTCCTGTGCACCCTGCAACCCCACCTCACCGACGCCCCTCTGCAAACACTTCAAGAGCTTGATCGTAAGAAAAAGAGCAATCTGCCAGCCTGAATTATCCTCGTGCGAACAGATCCAGTCTCCTTCAGTACCCCTCGTAAAAGATCCTGCTGTGAACAACGTGATGAACTTGTAATTTCTTAGCCTCACTTCTATACTTCTGTTGTTGTGTGAATGATTTTGAAGCAGTAACACTATGTGGTCCATTTTTCTTCCATACACTTTTCAGCATATTTTTCGTTCCAAATTTTTTGTGCTATTTCAATAAATCATATATCAAAACATTCAGCTCCTTCAAGAGAAGTGTGTTATTTATGTATTGGTGCAACAACTTTAGCTTGTTGAAAATGTTAGCCTTTTCTGCCATTTCTTTCCCTCATAGAAAATGAATTGAGCTAATTTTACATCCTTCAGATCTTTAGATCTGTTTGCAACCTTTTACTGCTCCTTTCACATTTTGTTCTTGTTCAGCTTCTTTCAGCTTCCTTTGTCAAATTTAAACTTCTTTTTGGCTTTTCAGCTGTTCTTTCGGCTGTTTTGTGCTCATTTCAGATTATTTTTGTTAACTACAACATTTTCGTGCTTCTTCTAACCTTCATTCTGTTAATTTCAGCTTGTTATGCTCCTTTCAGCTTTTTCTGCTATTTCAGCTACTATTTAGCTGTTTTGTGCTATGTATTTTTTTAGATTTTTCAGCTAAATCCACTTTTTTTTTGCACTCATTTAGATTTTTTTCTGCCTAATTCAGCAGCAATGTGCTAACTCCACTCCCTTCTTGTGATTTAAACTTTTTTCTGCTTTTGTAGCGGAGCAGATTTTTGTGCTAATTTTACCTTTTTCAGCTAAATCCACGTTTATGCGCTTATTTCAGCTCCTTCCACTTCCTTGTTTAAGCATCTTTCTGCCTTTTTTATTTATTTACTATTCAGCTGATTTTTCTGCTAAATTTAGCTTTTTCAGCTAAATACACATTTTTAAGCTAATTTCAGCTGCTTCCACTTTCTTCTAGAGCTACTGGTTCTCAGCGAGGTCTCCAGTTCGAATCCCAGCCGGGGATCTTTCTGGGTGGAGTTTGCATGTTCTCTCGTTGCATGCGTGGGCATTCTATCTAGCATCTATTATAGTTTATCTGCTTCTGTGCCTCTTTCGTTACACAAGGCTCCATTCTTGGATCCTTTCTGTTCTCATCATATCTGCTCCCCTTGGGGTCTATCCTGAGGAAACATGGTATTTTGTTTCATTGTTATGCTGACGACTGCCAGATTTATCTGCACCTAAAACCCAACAGTTCCAGCTCCATTCGTCCTCTGTTAAAATGTTTTGGTGACATCAAGGCATGTGCAGTGTCCCAGTTACATCCAACAAAAACACAAATTGTAAAGAAAAACATTAATAAGATCTGAGACATGAACTAAGAATATATTACATTCACTAAACTAAGAATACACCAAGCACTAAAAGTACAACAACAATGTGCCAAAACAACAGCAGCACAAACATGAGTCTGTGTGAGCAGATGAGGACTATTCTTTCTGAAGTCCACAACCATCTCCTTCGTCTTTTTCACAATGATGTGAAGTTGTTCGCCCTGCCAGCTCTCCAGGTGTTCCACCTCCTGCCTGTAGCTGGACTCATCATTGTTTGTGATGCATCCCACCACCGCTGTATCATCGGCAAACTTTACGATATGACAGCCTGGATTGGTCGGTGCGCAGTCATACGTTAGAAGAGTGAACAGGAGGGGGCTCAGCACACAGCCCTGGGGGGAGCCAGTGCTGAGGGTTATGGTGGAGGAGAAGAAGTTGTGAATCCTCATTGACGTTTGTTAAGAAGTCTAGGACCCAGTTGCATAGAGAGGGACACCTAGTGTGAGTAGTTTGTCCATCAGGGTTTGGGGGATCATGGTGTTGAAGGCAGACGTGAAGTCCACAAAGAGCAGACGGACGTAGGAGTCCTTTTGCTCCAAGTGGGTGAGAGCAGTGTGGACCACAGAGGAGATGACATCTTCTGTTGATTGATTCTTGTGGTATGCATACTGGTGAGGGTCCTTGTTGATGTTGATGGTTGTTTTGATGTGGGTCATGTCCAGTGTTTCAAAGCATTTAGCGACTATCGGCGGGAGGGCTACTGGCCGACAGTCATTCAGACCAGTCACTGTAGAGCTCTTTGGAACTGTGATGGACTTGTGACCTGTCCAGACTGTCCCCTCCTCTCGCATAGTGACGGTTGAATATGGGCACCAGTGACCCAAAAAGGACAAAGTGGGTATAGATAATGGATGAACTCTCAGCAATCACCACACCAAATTTCAGCTCAAATGATGTAAAACTGACTCATGAGTAGTTGTGAACATTGAAGTCAGTTAGCAGCCATCTTGAATCTGCTTGACTCAAAGCTTGATGAGTTTTATTAAAATCAATCTTAACAAATATACCCAGACACTGACGAGCACATGATCGCTCATCTTTTATGGCGGCGGCGAACGATAGTGAGGAAATAGATTCACAGCATTTCATAACATACACACACACATACACACACACGCCTCCTCCCTGGGCTAAAGCTGATCAAAGGGGAAATAGGCTGCTTTAACATCCCACCTTTTCCCAGATCCTGGGAGGAGTCTGCGCCTGCTGGCAGCGAGGAGAACAATGGCAGGAAACTGAGAGAGGAGCGAGGGAGTTCCTGTTGGCAGGACCACGATGAAGACGAGAGCGATGACAGGCCTGGTTAAAGTGGAGCCCGGCCCGCCACCCCGAATCGAAGGAACTGGGCTCTTCAGAACTGAAATGAGAGCTTATTGTTTGAGATGTTTTCAAGAGGCTTACTCTTAAGTGTCTCTTGTCCGGGGGACGTCCCGCTGGTTTTTGTCAAAAACAAGTGTAAACATGTTCATCTCTTCTGTTTTTCTACACTAAAAGCTCCTGGGTTGCTGCTGTTGGGTCGTAGGTTGGGTTGGTTTTTAAAAGGGCATTTGACAGTAAAGACATTTATTGTCAATGTTTATGAAGCATTCACACGATGTGATCCATTTTTCTTCCGTACGTTTTTCAGCATCTTTTTCATTCCATAATTTGTGCCATTTCATCAAATCTTGTATCAAAACGTTCAGCTCTTTCAGGAGAAGGGTGCTATGACTTGGTTTTTGAAATATTTAGGTTTCATTTTACATCCTTCAATCAAATCTTTAGATGTGTTTGCAACCTTTTACTGCTGCTTTCACTTTTGTTCTGGTTCAGCTTCTTTCTGCAAATTTATTCTTTTTTTCAGCTACTTTCAGCTGGGTTTTTTCAGTTGTTTTGTGATCCTTTCAGAATCTAACATTTCAGTGCTTCTTCTAATGTTTTTAGTTAATTTCAGCTTGTTATGCTTCTTTCAGCTTATTTTTACAAGTTTCAGCTTTTCCTGCTATTTCAGCTATTAAGCTGTTTCGAAGGTTTGAAGATTAAGGATTCGTGATTTTGTGCCAACTATAGCTTTTTTGGCTAATTCCACAATTTTTTGCACTTGTTTCAACCTTGTCAGCCGAATTCAGCATAATGTGCTCTCTAAACTTCCTTCTAGAAATGTAAGCTTCTTAAATGCTTCTGCTTTTTTAATAGCTATCTTTCAGCTAATTTTTGCCTATTTCTACTTTGTTCAGATCATTTACACCTTTGTGTTAATTTCTGCTTCTCTCAGCCTTATTAAGCAGAACTGTGCTCGCGCCACTTCTTTCTGGTAATTTAAGCTGATTTCTGCCTTTTTAGCTACTATTCCGCAGTTTTTGGCAATAATTTTCACTTTTTTGTGATTATTTCGGCTTGTTTCAGCTTAATTGGGAAAAATTGTGCTCTCTCCACTTTCGTCTGGTAACTTAAGTTTATTTATGCTGTTTCAGCTACTTTTCTGCTTTTTCTTTCTAATTTCAGTTTTTTTGTTGTTGCTAATTTACTAAATTGTGTGCTCGTTTCTGCTTATTAAAACAAAATACGGCAAATATCTGTTCTTTTTGCTTTCTTCTGCTAACTTAGACTTGGTCTTCCATTTCAGCTAAATTTCAGCATGTATTCAGCAAATTTCAGCTGTTTCTTCAGCATTCACACTGCGTTTTCACAGGAAATGCAATTCTTTTAGTTTAATCTGTTGCAATTTGGGGGGCCTTTAGCTACATATTTGGATCAAAACTGTTTCCTCAGACAGAAGGGACACTTCAAATTAATTCAGGGATGGTCTGTGGGACCACCTGTGAAGACATTTCTACCCTGAGGGAGTAACCTCCTCTATTTACTGGACATACACCTGCTCATCCTCTTTCCTTCACACACTCACTGTTCACTTACCTCCCAGTCTTCTGCTGTGTATTGTCCCAAACTCCGAGGGGCTTCAGCATCTTTATGACCGTCTTTAATGCTCCCATGTTTCACTGGATGACTGTCAGATCTTTTATCTTCACGCTATAGGCACAGTTGCATTGGCTATCAAGTGCTTGGTTAAAAAAGCAGCACAGTTAGGAGTTTGTTAAAAAATATCTTGAATTGAATGTCAACATTCAGACTTTACAGACAGTGGATTAAAGAAGTTACAGTTATAAAGCTTCAGTGTGTCCTCACTGCTACAAGTTATTGAAACACAGCAATGAAGGCTACTTATGGGACAGATCTGGTTGGCAGGCCGCAGACTGATGAAGTCTTCTGGATGGAAGACAGAATGTTTCTCCCTTAAAGAAACTGGTCCAGATGAAATGAGTTTACCGGTACCTATTTTGCTGTTTACCGGGATGACTGAGCTTACAAACCTTTTTTTTTTAATACAAACTATTATTGTACACCACTGTGATCCTGTTTATCCAAGAGTCAGAGTTTCTTTATTGTCGTTTGCACCACATGTAATACAGGTGGCGGAAAAAGTTTTTGTACACAGGGTCCCAGTTACATCCAACACTAAAATGTAAAAGAAAAACAGTAATAAGATCTAAGATATGAACTAAGAAAAACATCAACTAAAAATACACTAAGCACTAACAGCATAAAAACAATACGCCAAACAGCAGCACGAACATGAGTCTGTGTGAGCAGATGAGCACGCATGAACACAGCAACATGAAACAGATCAGCAGCAACATGATGTGATTTTTCACAGTGATTATTCTGGTTAGATATTCATGAGCCTAACAACCTCAGGTAGAAGCTGTTCCTCAGCTGTATCATCAGTAAACTTTACAATATGACAGCTTGCACAGTCATACGTGAGCAGAGTAAACAGTAGAGGGCTCAGCACACATCCCTGAGGGGAGCCAGTTGCTGAGGGTTATGGTGGAGGAGAAGAAGTTGTGGATCCTCACTGACGTTTGGTAAGAAGT
>JBBPBX010007628.1:31860-64674 GCA_038048925.1 Garcialebias charrua | reverse complement strand
TCTGCTGCGGTCACTCTGAGATGCTCTTCATCTGGTGATGAGGTAAGTCTGGTGCTAGTGTAACCGGGTTCTGCTTCACTCCACTGTACCAAGCCAGCTCAAGTAACCCCTTGACTCTGCGTTGTGTAGTTTTTAAGGAAGACAAGGGGCTTCTGCGTGATCAGTCAGTTTATTTCCTGAATGAGAACACATCAGGGTTTGAATCAGTGCAGTTCAGCTTCATTCAGCACACTCTTGTGCAGCTTTCACAGACTGGCACATTACAGTAAACAAATCATATTTTACAGAACATACAATGAAAATACAATAATAAATGAAGTACCTGAATGAGAACACATCAGGGTTTGAATCAGTGCAGTTCAGCTTCATTCAGCACACTACAACAGAGCATTGTGTTAGCTTATTCTTTTACTCAGCACATGAAGTGTTGTCTAATATTAACAAACTTAAAAGTACAAGAATTGGTGCCAGGCACATATCTAATAAATATTCATTGCACACAATTCATCTGAGTTGATAAGAATTATGTTTTAGCTGTTGCTAACCCTTTTCTATGCTGTGTGCTGAAGAATGCAACTCACCTCTTGTGCAGCTTTCACAGACTGGCACTGAGTACCGGAGCCAGCAGCATATAACCAGCCACACAGAGAGGAGGGGCGCTATTTCCCATTGCACTGATACATATGAAACAAGTGGAATTCTACAATCTAAACACCGTTACATTCCCCCCTGCTGAATTCCACTTGCACCCCCAAGTAAACAAATCTCAAAAACAAAAAAACAACACACCCTAAAAAATATATATATACACGGCAGAGAACTAACCAGGAGAGAAAAAAAAAATTGAACATTCTAGAGAATTTCCAATGGCATCTCTACAGCCACTGAGATGTGATAACTCTGCGCAGCAATTTCTAGGCAGTACAGTTACAAAGAAAATCCAGTCAGATGACTATTCCCAAGGAATCAGTATAAGAAGGAGTTAGCCAGACTCCATCACACATGCGGGAAGCATTAAAAAATATGCCCATTACATATTTTAACTTATTATAACCATACGCCATCCTAGTGCAGACAAATAAAAAAATAAAAAAACAATAGCACCTTGTTTGTTCTGAAACATCAAATTCTATTACAAGTACAGTACAATAAAACAAACTCTTTCGTCACTCCAACAAAACTCAACCCTTTTCTGTTTTCTGGTGCATCATCTCAATCAGTCTAGAAACAGGCTTAAGTAACCTTCCCACCCTTGATCTTTTGTGGTTCCCCACCGCCCTGTCAACAACAGTACGGTCTCCAGAGGGCACAACATTTTCAGATGGAACCTGAACCTTAACCAGAGGCAAACAGTTTGGATCATGCTCAGTAGTGTTCGCTACCTCCAAAGCAGAAGAGCATGTAGCTGGATCCGTGGACATGGCCAGGTCGGATTGTTGCTCATTACTGGTTGAATTCTTTTGTACATCAGTGTCAAGATCAGGAGCACAGCCAGAGGCCTGTCGATGTTCCACAATAGTGCCTTCTGGTTCAATATCCTCAGTCATCAAATGCTCACTGGACACTTCAGATGGCAAGTCAGACACCCATGCTCTTGTCCTGTAGTCAACAGATGTCACAGACATTTCACACACAGTCTCCCCATGGCCATCTGTCATCAGTGATCCAGATTCAGAAGACACATCCACTTCTTCCTGTAGTAAGGCATCCTCGAGAGGGAGGAAGTTCACTGGCATTAATAGGTTGCGATGCACAATCTTCACCTGGCCCGTGGAAGCATTCTGCAGCTTGAAGGTGTGACTTGTGTCATTCTTGTCCATAACTGTGTAGACAACATTCTCCCATCGATCTGCGAGTTTTCTCTTGCCACGTCCCTTTTTGTTGGCTAACAGAACACGGTCTCCAATTTCCACTGGGGATCCCCGGACCTTCCGGTTGTAGAGATCTGTGTGGCGCTGCAATTGTTTGCTTGCTGTTCTTTGTGCAACGTCCATTGCCTCCTTGAGGTCTTTCCTTAGTGTCTGGACATAGCGGTCATAATCTGTGACTTCGTGATGGTCAATGACAGAGCCAAAGATTATATCAATCGGAAGCCTTGGCACCCTGCCAAACATCAACAGAAATGGAGCAAAGCCAGTTGTCTCGTGAACAGTGCAGTTATATGCAAAGGTGAGAGATTTCAATGCATCCGGCCATCTTTGCTTAGCCTTCGGCGGCAAGGCACGAATCATATTACCCAAGGTGCGGTTCATCCTTTCACAAGAACCATTGCCCATTGGGTGATATGGAGTCGTGTGAGACTTCTGGACACCGGCAACACTCAATAGTTCCGCAATGAGTGCACTCTCGAAATTTGCCCCCTGGTCAGAGTGTAAGCGTATTGGAAAGCCGTAGACACAGAAATAGTTATGCCACAGTTGGTGCGCCACTGCCTTGGCAGACTGGTTCGGGCATAAAAAAGCATGTGCCATCTTTGTAAAATGGTCTGTGACCACAAGCACATCCACAGATTTGTTTGCAGCGTCTTCAGCCGACCAAAAGTCTATGCAAACCAGTTCCAAGGGCTCTGATGTCTTGATGTTCTCTAAAGGTGCTCTAGCCTCTGGTTCAGGTGACTTGCTAACAACGCATCGCTTGCAGCACCTCACATACTCTGCCACATGTTTAGCCATGCCTGACCAGTGAAATCGTTGCCTGGCCAGATAAAGAGTTCTTTGTTGGCCTTGGTGACCTGCTTCATCATGGATTCCTCTCAGTATAGCAGGACGCAGAGGAGGCGGAACTACATACAGGTGGGTTTTTGTCTTTGTTACAGGATTTTTGGAAACTCGATACAACACACCATTTTTTACAGTCAACTTGTTCCATGCCTTCAGAAGTCTATTTGTCTCAATCGTTTCTTTGGCACGTTCTCTCCTTGATGGTCTCCGCCCCCTTTCTACATAAAAGATTGCCCTACTCAATGTATCATCCCGCCGCTGCTGCCTCTCTAGCTCGTCATGCGACAAAATTTCAGAGTCAGATTGGCTCGGTGTGAGCAAAGTCTGAGAGAACTGAGGCAAAAGGAGAGCATGTGGCCACACCTTGGACTCATGTTCTGTATGAACCTGCAAGACAGCTCCCACCTCAGACGATGTCAGCCCCCCGGCCTGCACAACAACTGTGCACTGGGAAACAATAGGCTGGTCGTTGCCTGGGATCTCCTCAGATGAGTGAACTGTCCATCTGAAGGCCTCCTGTACCCCACCTGTTGCAACTGCCTCTGCCTCAGCTAGCAGATCAGTGTATGGCACTCTTATTAGACGATGGGAGGCAGTGGGTTGCACAAAGGGTACCCTGCTTAGTGCATCAGCAACTACATTTTTAGGACCAGGGATGTATTTTATATCAAACTGAAAAGGTGCCAGTTTTGCAATCCACCTTTGCTCACATGCATCTAGTCTTGGCTTAGACAGTATGTAAGTCAGAGGGTTATTATCGGTCCATACTGTAAACTGATGACCCCTCAGCCAATGATGAAACTTATCGCACACTGCCCACTTCAAGGCAAAGAACTCCAACCTGTGTGCTGGATATTTGGACTGTGCGTGACTGAGTGTCTTACTGGCAAAAGCGATTGGTCTTGATGTCGAAGCCCCAGCCTGAACTTGCGACAACACTGCACCCAGGCCACTGCTGGAGGCATCAACAGATAGAAGAAATGGCTCCTCGAAGTTTGGATGGGCCAGGAGCACTCGATCCAACAGAGCCTGCTTCAACTTGAAGAACGCTGTCCTGCAGTCATCCGTCCAATCCTCCTCACACAGTTTTGCACGCGCCTGCTTGCGCCTTCTCCCTGGACCACGTGGGCCTTTCTCCCCAGATGTCAGCCGGAACAGAGGTTTTGCAATGGATGAACAGTTCTCAATAAATTGTTGGTAATACATGACCATTCCCAGGAACGAGCGAACCCTCTGTTGGGATGGGACCTTAGAACCATCTTCCATGAGGTTTTCTTCCTTGAGAGACGTAATGGATGCTATTTTGTCAGGGTCTGACCTTATTCCATCAGCATTAACAATGTGGCCCAGGAATTTCACAGACTGTCTCAAGAAGTGACACTTCTTTGGAGCCAACTTGAGATTGTGAGCCTGTAATCTCTGGAACACCATATGCAAACGCTGTAGTGCCACTTCTTCAGTGGGGGCAAACACCAGGACGTCGTCAAGGTAACACAGCACACTGAGGAAGTTCTGATCTCCAAAAATGCCCAACATCATCCTCATAAAGGTCGCTGGACTGTTGCACAGTCCCTGTGGCATACGATTGTATTCGTATAACCCGAACGGTGATGTGAATGCTGTATACTTGCGGTCCTGGTCATGCACCTCCACATTATAGTAGCCTGAAGTCAGGTCCATTGTGGAGAAAAATCCATTTCCTCCTAAAGCAGCCAATGCATCGGCTGGATGTGGAAGAGGATGGGCATCTTTGACAGTTCTAGCGTTAAGCCAACGAAAGTCATTACATATTCTTAAATCGCCAGACTTCTTCCAAACTAAGACCAGAGGTGATGCAAAATCACTGGAAGACTTCTGAATTATTTCCCGTTCCTCCATCTCATTCAGAGCTTGTCTTAATTTGTCATAATGAGTTGGTGGCACACGTCGGCATGGCAACCGGAACGGCTTGTCATCTACTACTCGAATCCGATGGACATAGCCTGTAGCTTTGCCGCAATCTAGTTTGTCTCTTGAGAAAATGGACTCAAACCGGACAATGAGGTCAACTAGTTTCTCTGTGCTAGCTTGTGATACTTCACATGAGTCAATATCAATGTCAGACAGACCCAAATTTTGCAGCACTGCATGTAAAGAGCTACTGTCACCTGTTGCTCGCTCTGAAGATGGATGATCAGGCAAGGTAGAAACCTCAGTGACTAAACTCTGCTCATAGTTGCCCTGTGCTGAGTCAGTGATTGGCAGTTGTATATTCTGTTGCAGGCTGGAATTAGTGGGGTTGAAGCTCTCCACTGCTGCACAGATAAACACGTCGGCCAGCTTCATGTTTCGTTTCAAAGTCATTGGCTTGTCAAAGGGGTTTAACACTTTTACAGGAAGCCACCCATCTTTTTTAAGAGGCGCCACAGTTCTCCCAACCATAACTGACCTTGGCTTTGACCTTGCTGTTGTGGGTTCTATCATTACATCACTGCCCACTCCCTCATTATCTCTTAGCTGCAGCCTGCCCCAGACCAGGTGTTCAGTCACTGGTTCCAAGGTTATGGCTCTCTTTAGCTTGATAGTTCCAATCTTATCACTGACACTCTCTGGAACCACCGCCTCTGACATCAAACTCAGCACATTATGCTCAGACAGGTCTTTTGCATTTAAGATCTTTTCGCCTTCCACCCCTAGATCATCTTTTGTCTTCAAGTGGTTGACCAAATGCCTCATAAGGTTGCTGCCTATGATGAGGTCCTGACTTTGTCCTGCGACCACCAGCATAGGCACGACAACTCTGCAGCCATACATTTCCACAGTAATGTCACAGACACCGGATGGAATTGTCCTTGAACCACCACAACCAATAAGTACAACATCTGTGTGTTGCAAGGTTGGGGTCTGCAACACTGCATGATCTAAAAGGTGTGGCAACAGATCGGCACTGAGGGTGCAGGCCATTGAGCCGCTATCGAGCATTGCTTTAACAGACACTTTGCCACCAAGGGTCACATTTTCATAGAACAGTTCATCATGTTGTTTTAGTCTTTGGGTGTTCTGAAGTACTGGTTGATGGCCAAGCTGTCGTTCTTTACAGACAGCTTGGTACACAGACTCCAAATCATCAAAATCAGTCTCTTGGGGTACAATTTCAGGCCTAACACTTGCCCCTTCCACATGTAGGCCAGCTAGTTTCCCAGCTGCTGGGCAGCTGATTCAGGCCGCCTTGCTTTGTTAGATACGGCCCTGGGGCACCGAGCTCGAGTGTGATCAGCAGCATAGCAAATGAAGCACAGCTGATTGGCTCTACAGTGGTAATAGGTAGAGTGTCCAGTGTCACCACAAATTACACAGGGCATGATTTTTTGTGTTTGGTTTCGATGAGCTCGGACATCATCTTCAGCAGGTGGTTTTGCTTGTCGAGGCTGACCCTCCAGAACTTTCTCCAACAGGGCTATCACATGCTCAAGACGATCAGCAGGCGCTGGTGCATTAAGTCCAGTAGATGGTACTGAGGTAGAGGTTGGCGATGGTGTGGTACCTTTCTTGCTGCATGTCACCTGTGGTACATGAGGACTCACCTCCTGTCGCTGAAAACTTAAAGCACTGGATGCACTCAGCTGAGGGCCACACTTCTGATCTTTGCTATGCTCCAGCAACTTTTCATGTACATCAGCAGGTGTCCATTGCTGCAACGGCTTGCATTTGAAAATTAGAGACAATTCTGAGTCTGGACAGTGACGAATGAACATTGCAGTCAATTCGTTTGTGAGGTATGCGAAGGACTTATTCTGTCGTTTGAGACAGTCCTCTGTCAGCTCCATGGCTCTGTTTAGCCGGAGCCAGTAGTCAAAAGGTTTCTCACCAAAGGTAGGTAATGTTGCATAAAAATCAGCCAGAGGCATGCTTGAACAGGCAGTGTCACTAAAGTGCTGTTTTAGGATCTCAAAAATAGGCTCTGGGCCTACCTGAAGACACAAGGATGGTTTACTACGTATGCCCACCCTGACTATCTCTCTTGCCCTTCCTGCCAGTTTACTAAGCACTTCATCAGATTGTTCAGCTACCTGTACCCCTCTTTTCTTCAAATATGTCATGATCATTTCCTCCCATTCCTGAACACTGCATGTGTCACAACCATCCCCTCTAAAACACACAGGTTCTTTGACATCATTTTTCACAATCACATTCAAAAGTGAAGGTTCTGAGAGCACATTACTGACAGACCCAAGGACACTGTTACCCAGTCCACAGCCCAAACGAGACTCAATACAAGATGCAATGCTTTCTCCAATAGAAACCCCAATTTGCGTTGCTATCGCTGCGTACATGCTCTCTGTAGTAGGTTTGGTGTCTGATTTAGCATGATGAGAATCACCACAGTCACCATCAGCAGTTTGTTCAATTAACTCAGAAAAGACAGGACTAGGTGTGGATGAGACTGGGGCTGTCAGCAAACCTGCTCTACCCCTGCCAAATGACTGCAGTGGGGTAAAACTAACTGTCCCCCTCCCTCTCCCAAAACCAGAAAAGTCTGTCATGTTTCAGATCTGCTCAGGTCTTCTTTTTCCTTTTTTTTTTTTAATTTTTTTTAAATTTAAAACCAAATACAGAATCCCACCTCAGTGTTCCAGTAGAAAACAGCAACCTGTGGGAAGAAGGGAAAGTCCGTGGGGTTTCCCCCAGTCCATGTGCTGACTCCAGGAAATAGACGGCACCGCTGCAGATACAGGATTGTAGAAGCTCGGGTCACGGCATCAATGTAACCGGGTTCTGCTTCACTCCACTGTACCAAGCCAGCTCAAGTAACCCCTTGACTCTGCGTTGTGTAGTTTTTAAGGAAGACAAGGGGCTTCTGCGTGATCAGTCAGTTTATTTCCTGAATGAGAACACATCAGGGTTTGAATCAGTGCAGTTCAGCTTCATTCAGCACACTCTTGTGCAGCTTTCACAGACTGGCACATTACAGTAAACAAATCATATTTTACAGAACATACAATGAAAATACAATAATAAATGAAGTACCTGAATGAGAACACATCAGGGTTTGAATCAGTGCAGTTCAGCTTCATTCAGCACACTACAACAGAGCATTGTGTTAGCTTATTCTTTTACTCAGCACATGAAGTGTTGTCTAATATTAACAAACTTAAAAGTACAAGAATTGGTGCCAGGCACATATCTAATAAATATTCATTGCACACAATTCATCTGAGTTGATAAGAATTATGTTTTAGCTGTTGCTAACCCTTTTCTATGCTGTGTGCTGAAGAATGCAACTCACCTCTTGTGCAGCTTTCACAGACTGGCACTGAGTACCGGAGCCAGCAGCATATAACCAGCCACACAGAGAGGAGGGGCGCTATTTCCCCTTGCACTGATACATATGAAACAAGTGGAATTCTACAATCTAAACACCGTTACACTAGCTGGTCTGTTTGGATCATCAAAACGTGCATAAAACTTATTGAGGGCATCAGGCAGAGATGGGTCCCTGGGGCATTGTTTGTTCTTGCCTTTGTAATCTGTCATGCATTTAATACCCTTCCACATGCTCCGTGGGTCTTGTGAGGTGAACTGTCCCTCGATCCTCTGTGCATACGTGGCCTTGGCCTTCTTAATGCCATCCTTCAGTTCTTTCCTGCTCTTTCCCAGCTCCTCTTTATCTCTCCACAGAGATTGCACTTCCTCCCATTGGGACATTCCTCAAAGGTATGCCAAATCTCCCTACACTTTCCACACATTACCTTGTCACATGCTTCAACCAGGTGTCCAACATCCCCACACCTGCGACACAGTTTTGGCTGTCCCTGGTAATGAATGCAGCCTCTGTTACCACCCAAAACTATGACAGACGGCAGGTGCCTCAGACCCTGGAAGCCCAGTGGGTCCCGCCATTGTTGAATGGGGACCCTCCAAGCACAATTCCCGATGCCATCCACATCCCTGACCTTGACAGCTTGGCCCTTAACAGTGTAGTACCTCCCCAGCCATACTATGATGTCTTCTGCACTGACGGTTTCATTAAACATTCTGACAATCACCATTTTAAGTGTATTGCCAGTTAGCCTCTCCATATCAAAAACAGAAAACTGATCCTTTACCTTTTCAAATCTGTTCCAGAAATCCGAGAGGAGAGCCGCCGTCTGAAAACTCACATCAAATCCCTTGTAAAATGGTAAAGCAACAATACAATTTATATACAATTTATATCTTCAAGAGAAAACCCCAAAGACTTCTGGATGAGTCCCCTGGAGAAATCCAATCTGGACATCACCGGGGCATCCGCCTTCTTGTTTTTGAAAGAAAAACGCACACTGTGGTGCCTCCGCATGCCTGCCGACATGGTGGAGGCAACACAGCAAGATCAAAACAAGACCAGGTAATCCACAAACTAAACAGTTCAAAACTACAATTCCACAATGGATATGGTTTTACTTACCATCGATGGAATAACACTACCTTTATTGCAGCAATTCGCTCCACCCAAGTAAGTCAATCGCAGTTTAGCCAAAAGGCCGAGAAGCGATAACACAAAACTCACACAGGACAGCACCTCATTCTAGACACACACATTCTCACTCACGGTTCAAAAATTCAACGTTACATTTTGTGCCTCAACAACTCGTTTCTTTCAGCTGTAACTATGTAAAACCACATACAGTAGTGTTGTTTAAAGGTTCAGTCTGCAGTTTCTGTAGAACAGCAGCACTTAGAAAAAATTTCAACAAGCAAAGCATTCTGATCCCTCCCCCTCAGAGCCATATATGGCTCTGCCCCCTTGTGGTCTGTTGAAATTTGAATTCAAGCTCTGTTTTTATTGGCTGATTCAAATTCAAGCTCGGTTTTTATTGGCTGGTTACAAACTTTGTTTTTATTGGCTGGAAAATGGCGGGTCACTTTTTCTTTTTAGAAATGCTTATTTACCACCTGGAGAAGCAAGGGGACAATATTTTTTTTTAGTTTTTTCAGAGATTACCTCTCTAACATCAATCTAGTGACAGAGTGAAGAAATATGTTAAAATACAACTATGAAGCGTCCAGTTTACATGTAAAGTCAATAGTGGACGCGCTTCCAGCAGCTTCTTGGCGTCTGGCGTCAGGTCGCGTGCGTGTTGAGCGTGCTGGGAAGCGTTTTTCCGTGCACGTGAACCGGCTTCAGCCTCCAAACCGCGCATTCAACATGCTGAAGATTTCGCGGTTCAAACTTTCAAACGCCGCTCAACTCTACCTGATTGGTTGGTGTGTCAACCAATCAGGGAGAGTCGGGGGAGAAGAGAGGGGGTCAGGGGGAGAGTCCCTATGTGACGCGGAAACGAGGGTGCGCGCGCACTATGTGACGTATTGTTTGTGGGACACAGAAAAGACCCGCGAGGTCGTGTACTATGGAAGAGGAACTCATTGTAGCTGTGTGTTCGCGACAAGTCCTTCACGACCAGTCAAGTCTGCTCCACAGAGACGGAAATAAAAAGCTCCTCGCCTGGCGGAGTGCGCAGGACTCTGTGCGCAGGGCTCTGTATACCGGTAAGCTCCTCCCACACACCCAGCAGCTGTTTCGCGTTCTGGCGTTCAGGTTTGGACACGCTGCATTCACAAGTGCGTCCACTTGCGTGCGTGACAAGCTTTTTGGAGGTGGAAACGCTGCTCGGTGTGACTACACCATAATACCCACAATAGACGAGCGACTCCTGTGCTGCGTTACAAAGTCATACAGAAAGTACTGAAGGGAAAATTCAAAATAAGCCTCCACTGGAAGGACATGATCAATTTTCTTCAACATTTGATCACGGGAGAGCGCAAACGCAGTCCCCCACTACCACAGATTATGCAGTCGAGATTCCCACGTAGTGCAATCGACTGTAGAACTGTAGACTCTGTAGACTCTGTAGACAGCCAATCAGCTTCAAGGAAGCTGACCGTAGACTTCCAATCATGTCGGCTCATTCGTAGACGGGTCAACCCCCCGACTGTAGACAGATTCCACGTGCTTTGTTTAATGGAATATTGATTTGTGTTGCTGTGACAGCTTAAGACGTCCAAATACAGACAAATTCAGATTGCAGTATAATGCTTTCACATAAGCAAGCTGACCGTAGACTTCCAATCACGTCGCATTTGGCGTCGAGTCTACGGTAGTGCAATCGACTGTAAAACTGTAGACTCTGTAGACAGCCAATCAGCTTCAAGGAAGCTGACCGTAGACTTCCAATCACGTCGGCTCATTCGTAGACGGGTCAACCCCCCGACTGTAGACAGATTCCACGTGCTTTGTTTAATGGAATATTCATTTGTGTTGCTGTGACTGCTTAAGACGTCCAAATACAGACAAATTCAGATTGCAGTATAATGCTTTCACATACCATACCATACCATACCATTTTATTTATAAAGCACTTTAAACAGGAACAAGTCCACCAAAGTGCTGGACAAACAAACACGCAACAGGCAACACATACAATGAAGTACAACACGAAAAACATAAAAACATTGCAGATCATAAATCAAACGATCCAGTACACATCAGCTGGCATTGAAAGCGATGGAGTAGTAGTGAGTTTTTAACCGGGATTTGAAAACCGAGAGGGAGGGGGCCTGTTTGATGAGCAGCGGTAACTCGTTCCAGAGTCTTGGGCCTGCTACAGAGAACGCTCTGTCACCCCTGCGCTTAAGGCGAGTTTCTGGAACTATTAAGAGTACCTGATCCTCTGACCTCAAAGCACGTGGAGGGACATATGGGTGTATCAGATCCGAGAGATAGGCGGGGGCGAGACTGTTCAGCGATTTGTAGACATACATGAGAATTTTGAATTGGATTCGAAGATGAACCGGTAGCCAGTGAAGGGAGGCCAAGACTGGTGTAATGTGCTCTCTTTTGCGTGTGCTGGTTAAAAATCGGGCAGCTGCGTTCTGAACCAGTTGTAATCGTGCAATGGTGGCTTGACTGACGCCAAACAGAAGTGAATTGCAGTAATCAAGCCTAGATGTAATGAATGCGTGAATCACTGTCTCCAGGTGCTTTTTGGATAATATGGGCTTCAGCTTAGACAGACGCCTCAGCTGGAAAAAACAGGATTTGACAATCATGTTTACATGACTGTTGAGTTTCATGGAAGGATCCATTATCACTCCCAGATTTTTGACTTTTTGTTTTTCTGACAGGGGTAGAGCAGACAGGTCAATGCAGTGGTTTGAGGTTGTGTCATTGGGAAGGAACAATATGGCTTCAGACTTCTTATCATTGAAGCTTAAGAAATTTAAAGCCATCCAGTCCCTGATGTCAGCCAGGCAGTCGAGCAGAGGTTGAATAGAGCCTGTACCATTTTGTCTTAGGGGGAAGTAGATTTGACAGTCATCAGCGTAGAAGTGGAAAGGTATATTGTGTTTCCGGAAGATAGCACCGAGTGGCAGCAGGTATAAGGAGAACAAGAGAGGACCCAGGATGGACCCCTGCGGAACCCCCCATTTAAGAGCCGCCACTGCAGAAGTAAAATCGTTGATGGACACACAAAAAGACCTGTCAGAGAGGTAGGATCTGAACCAGTTTAGGGCTGATCCTGAGATGCCCACCCACTGCTCCAACCTAGCAATGAGGATCTCATGGTCAATGGTGTCGAAAGCGGATGTGAGGTCCAATAGGACAAGCAGCACAGAGTCACCAGTATCTGTGGATAGAAAGATGTCGTTAAAAACCTTCAGTAGGGCAGTCTCAGTGCTGTGGAGGGATTTGAAGCCAGACTGGAATAGCTCGGGGATAGCGTGATCCTCCAGGAAGCACTTTAGTTGGGACTCAACTATTTTCTCTAGAAGTTTAGAAACAAATGGGAGTCTGGAGACAGGCCTGAAATTGGATAATACTGACGGGTCGAGGTTTGGTTTTTTCAGGAGGGGTTGAACAGCAGCATGTTTTAATGATTTTGGCACCACACCCGAGGATAGACTGCTATTAACAATAGAGAGAATGGAGGGACCTAGAGTGTGAAAAACCTCCTTTAGAAGCCGAGGGGGGACCACATCGAAGGGGGAGCCAGATGGTTTCAGGCTACACATGACCTGCTCTAGAGAGGACAGAGAGACTGGTTCAAAATGGTCAAACACAGCAACAGATTGAGGTGGGATGGATGGATCGTGAGATGGAGGAGAAATGAGAGCCCTGGTGGTTGCGATTTTATCTAAAAAGAAATGTTGGAAGTTCTCGCACAGCTCAGTCGAGGCTTCCATGGGTGATTGTTCAGTGAGGTGGAGAACAGAGTTTAGGGTGGAGAACAAAACTCGAGGGTTACGAGAATTTGCAGCAATGATATCAGCGAAGTATTGTGATTTAGCAGTTATCACTGCTTTCTGATATCGGCGCCAGCTCTCTTTTACCATCTCAAAAGAGACCTGCAGACTGTCTTTTTTCCACTTCCTCTCCACCTTTCGGCATTGCTGCCTCGCAGCTCTGGTAGTGTCATTCAGCCACGGTTCGGCCCTGAGTTTTGGTCTTCTCGTTTTGATAGGCGCTACTTTATCCAAAGTCTTTAAACAAACAGAGTCAAACTGGTTTGTTAGCTCCTCAGTGCTGGAGAGGAACCCCGGGGGCTGAATTAACATGTCATTGTTGTAAACCTCAGTGAAACGTGCGGCAGTTAAATGGTTAACATTCCTGCCTTTACGTGCAGGAATGCATGTTTTAGGATTTACATGGGGGATGGTGAACTGAAAATTCACTGGCCTATGATCTGAGAATACAGTGTCTCCTATTTCAAGGTTTGAAACGGTCACATCACATGTTAAAACAAGGTCCAACAAATGTCCACGCTGCTGCGTGGGAGAGTTCACGTGTTGAGTTAAATTAAATGAGTCCAATAAATCTAAAAAGTCCTTAACCATGGGCTTCTCAGGACAACACACGTGCAAGTTGAAGTCGCCTGAAATGACGACCCGAGAATATTTAGCTGTAATTTCAGCCAAGAAATCAGAAAACTCGCTGATGAAGTTCTTAGAACGAGGCGGCCGGTAGACAAGAGCACACAAAGTTACAGGTGAATGTCCGAGTTCAAACACAGTCAGCTCAAAGCTAGAGCAGGAGACTGGAATGGACAGTTGTTTACAGTCAAAAGTTGATTTGAAGATAGTTAATAACCCACCGCCACGACCTGATGGTCGCGGGTCGTTAAAAAACAAACAGTTTGGTGGTATTATTTCCGTCAGCGCGCTGGACTCACCCGACGACATCCACGATTCTGTGATGCAGAAAAAGTCCAAGTCGTGCTCTTCAAAGTAATCCCTGAGGATGAACGTTTTGTTGCAAACAGATCGGGCGTTGACAACACAGAATTTGATGATATCCGAGCTAGCCGCTGATGAGCTGCTAGCAGCTGATGTGCTAACAGCTGGTGGGGGAGCGCGCGTCCGCGGCTCGCTGCCCACAGAGAGCTGCTCCGGCCGGAGATCCCCGTTGTTTTCCTGGTCCGTGCACGCGGGAGACTGGCGATGAGAATCGAGACCATCAGCTGAAGACAGCGAGGCAGAACGCCGGGCTCTGAGCTTCACCAGCCGGCCAGCTCGTGAGCCGCGTTTCTTCCTCCGAGTCGATCGATTTCTCCGTGCAGGCTGGTGCGAAGAGCAGCGGAGGTAAACGGGCAACTCGTCTCCGAGCAACGGGGGCGGAGGGGGCCTCCCCGATCCCGAGGTACGGTCATACTGGCCCGAATCAGCGACATCCGCGGCAGCAAACCGTAAATCCAGAAGCTGCTTCCGATCATAAACCAGCAGTGTAGTTATGTCTCCAATGAAGAACGAACAAAACACAAAAATTCCAAACACCCACAGGAGAGGTGGACACGCAGCCATGCTTACGGGCGCCATCTTGGAAAAAAACATGCAACAAGTAAACCAATTTTGATAAGACATGGTGTTACAGAATTCAAAATACATGATTATGAAAACAACATTGATCCAGACAGTAATTTATTAGATAAAACTAACAATTGTAAATATTATACAGAAGAACAACTGAATATTTCTGTGGACTTTGATAAATTTCCACTTGTGTCAGAAGTCTTCATGCTAATTTTGACAAGATTAATGAATATCTGAAAACATTTAAAAATCACTATCAAGTAATAACTTTATCTGAAACTTGGTTAAATGACAAATCTACAGATTTTGATATGGAAGGGTACAATCTGTTTTATACAAATCGAGTGAAGAACAAAGGTGGCGGTGTTGCACTGTATGTTCATAGTTCCTTGAGATGTGAAAAATTAGAATGTATGTCATTTGCCTTGGATGATGTGATGGAATGTGTTACTGTTGAAATAGAGATGGAGAAAACAAGGAACATTATTGTAGCTTGTGTATATAGAACACCAGGCTCTAATATAGAATATTTTAGAGAAAGATGTGAAAATCTCCTGGATGGGCTAAATGAAAGGAAAACCTGGTTACTATGTGGAGATTTCAATATTGATCTATTAAAACAAGGAGAGCACAAAATGACCACAGATTTTGTTGATGCAATGTCCAGTAGAAGTTTATATCCAGTGATTACTCAACCTACCAGAATCAAAGTCAAAGTCAACTTTATTGTCAGATCTGCAATATGTACAGTACAGGACATACACAGGACCGAAATTGCGTTTCTCTCAGTCCCTCGGTGCAACAGTAAACATCTAAACATTGAAACACTGAAACATATAATAATAGACATAAGCATAAAATAGTAAAACTAACACTGTCCTGAGTTTTTTGCATAGTGGTATAAGAGTATGAAAATTTACACCAACTCTAAAACTAAAACATTAAACATTTAATGAACATAATATTGTCCTGAGTTTTTGCATACTAGTATAAAAAAAGAGTATAAAAAGTATAACTAAAATAAACTAAAGGTTTCTAGCATTGACATTTGCAAAGTGGCAAAGCAGCGTATGAGTCAATGTACACAGTATATGTATGAGGTAGTAGTTGATGTTGTTATAGAGGCAAAAAGTGGCATATGCAGTAAGGCACATTGGGCATCCCTAAATAAGACCGTTCAGAGCACACTGTATATGTACCAGCAGTGGTGTAGATATTAGAGTAGTGTAAATAAATGTAAACAGTAGTAATTACATGTAAGCAGTAGTAATAAAAGTAAACAGTATTAATAAATGTAAACAGAGAATGTAAACAGTATTATGATTATAGGCAGTGATGTAATACAGACATTAGTGCAAGTATGAGAAGTAGTGCAAACTGTATGAGCACATGACCGAGAGTTTAGTGAAAACCCGTTTGATGACACAGAGTCTAGTGTTAAAATCTTTGTGTTGAGTGGTAATGTGTGAGAAAGTTTTCGTGTTAAGGCAGTTCAAATGGGAGGGGGGGCAGAGCAGGCAGAGTGTTTAGCATTCTGACTGCCTGATGAACAGAGCTGTCTCTCAGTCTGCTGGTTCGAGCCTGGATTTGAACAGTTCAAAACAGTTGAATTTCACAGTCAATGGGCCTCATGCAAGAAAATGTTCGTATTTTTATCCTAAATTTCTCTTACTTTTGTTCGTATGAAGCGTTCGTACGAACATGCCACGTCAGATTCAACAAACTCTTCTATCCTCAGGAAAAGTGTGTAAATGAGCTGCGCAAATATGATGAATTGCACCTGTTCTATCACTAGCACTACTGCAACATTAATTGATAATGTTTTTACTAATGAAATTGGAAAGGCTATTTACAGTGGGGTAATCATAAGTGACATAAGTGATCATTTACCTATATTCATAGTTCATGATGGTAAAATAAAAAAAAACTAGTAAAGTTGATGAAATAAGGCAGGTTGAGTCAGATCTGATGAAACAATAAAGAAATTCTGTAATGATCTGTTAAAGGAAAACTGGAGTGGAGTATATGTGAAATACAAGGTGCGACCGTGGCACAGTGGTAATGGCAGTCGACCCCCGATCAGAAGGTTGGAGGTTCGAATCCCGCGTCCGCCCACCATGTGTCGTTGTGTCCCTGGGCAAGACACTTAACCCCGAGTTGCTCCCGGTAGGTCTGGATGGCGCCTTGCAAGGCAGGCTACCACTACCGGTGTATGAATGTCTGAATGAATGGGTGGATGGTTGGTATTGTAAAGCACTTTGGGGCTCCTCACAGGGGGCTGGAAAGCGCTATATAAATAAGCTCCATTTACCATTTATAAAAACAAATTGACAACATTATTAAGACAAGCTAAGAAAGATTACTACAATTTAAAGTTGCGAGAGAGCAGTGGTGATATTTCATTTCATTTCATTTACCCTTATTTATTTACCCTTATTCATACAGGTACAGTAGTCTCATTGAGGCGCGAGTACTCATTTTCAAGAGAGACCTGTTTTAGGGAGCAGATGGTGGGGGTTAGGGGCCGGAGACAAACAACCATTCACTCTCTCACTCACACCTAGGGACAATTTAGATTTACCAGTCAGACTAACATGCATGTTTTTGGTCTGTGGGAGGAAACCGGAGTACCCGGAGGAAACCCACACATGCACGGGGAGAACATGCAAACTCCACCCAGAAAGGCCCCGGGACCGGGATATGAAAAGAATGTGGAACATTTTGAATAGTATTGTAAGACCTAATTATACTCATTGTCTTGAAAAACAGTTTTTTAAGGGAGAAACAACCTTGACTGAAAAAAATAAAGTGGTGAATGAATTTAATTCCTTTTTTGTAAATATAGGGCCAAGTTTGGCTTCTTCCATTAAGACAAATGATATTCAGGGGTAGGCAGGGTGGTAGTAGAATTTCACAGTCAATGGGCCTCATGCAAGAACATGTTCATATTTTTATCCTAAATTTCTCTTACTTTTGTTCGTACGAAGCGTTCGTAGGAACATGCCACGTCAGATTCAACAAACTCTTCTATCCTCAGGAAAAGTGTGTAAATGAGCTGCGCAAATATGATGAATTGCACCTGTTCTATCCACCTGCTCGTGCACGCGGAGAGGTCATTTACATAATTCCCACCCCTCAAAACACCATATAAGGCTACGTTTCCTGCCTCAGAGAGCAGGAAGTGTCCATTCATAAAGATGACAGCGAGAAGTATAAAGAAGAACTTTACTGGTGCGGAGATTGAAGTTCTGCTCTCAGAGTAATGGTAAATGGAGCTTATTTATATAGCACTTTCCAGCACCCTGTGAGGGACCCCAAAGCGCTTTACAATACCAACCATCCACCCATTCATACACACATTCATACACCGGTAGCGGCGACTGCCATGCAAGGCGCCTTCCAGTCCTACCGGGAGCAACTCGGGGTTAAGTGTCTTGCCCAGGGGCACAACGACACATGGTGTGAGTAACCGGGATTCGAACCTCCAACCTTCCGATCGGGGGACGACTGCCATTACCACTACACCACGGCCGCCCAGTAAATAACTAACTAACTAAATAAATAAATCTGTAATTTTTAGCAGCGTCAGCTGTGAATCTGCTTTAAAGCCGAGGACCCACTCAAACGTGCGGCGCGCACGGACCATCCCCGGGGCACGGGGGGGTGGGCCCGGGCGCGACGTGCGGGAGGCGCACGGGGGTCGACGTGGGGCGCTCGGCGATCCTCGGCACGCGGCCGGCCCACGGAACTTTGTACCCAGCGGCGTGGCGGTCCTGCTCGGCCGTGACCCGCCGCGGCCCCCGAGTACCCGCGTACTCGTCCGCGACCCGTCCGGGCCGCGGCGGTGGGTGTGAAGCCGCTTTATTTTAATTTAACCAATTTAACCAATTTGTGTCGTTGCAGTTAATATTATAATATTATAAATCTGTAACTTTTAGCAGCGTCAGCTGTGACTCTGCTTTAAAGCCGATGAATGAAATGTGCTGTAATGTCATGTCTCCCGTGGGTTGTACTGTCACAGAAATAAAAATCGTATTTATCTCTCCAGCCCTGCTCTGGTTTTTCTTTGGTCAAATATTTTTAATTTTAGTGTAAACAACTGTGTTACATTATAGTTTCACTTATTCAGAAGAGCTGTCGCGCACCATTACCCCCGCCCACATGCAAGTGTCCGATGTGTTTTTGAACAAAAGCATTTTAAAATGTCTCAAAACTTCAATTAACTTCATATTAATATTGTAGTGCTATACAACAAAATTAATAGCTGCTTTATTTTAATTTAACCAATTTGTGTCGTTGCATTTATCCATCCATCCATCCATTTTCTTCCGCTTATCGCGGGGTCGGGTCGCATTTAATATTATAATTCTAATTCAAACAGAACAGCCTCTTTTCAACATAATTATAGATTGTGATTCATTTTCAACTCAAAATATCTTCAAACTAATGAAGTATAAAGTTATTAGTGAAGAAAATCCGTCTGGATAAACGCAGACTGGCTGCTCGTAAATATACGACAGGTCTGGACCACACGTAGATTTTGTTCGTATCTGAAAAAATCTTAGGATACGAAAACATTGTTGAATGCCACAAATGCTCCTAAATCACTCGTACGCACAGTTGAACAAATCTGTGCGTACGAACGGTTCTTGCATGAGGCCCAATGTTTCTTGGAGATATAAGTGAACATGAAATTTTAAATATAGTAAGGAAAATCAAAACTAAAACATCTGTTGATAGTGATGGAATTGATATGATGATCCTAAAAAAAACTCTTGACTTTATTATTAAACCATTTATTATATTTGTAATTTGTCAGTCCAGAGTGGCATATTTCCAGAAAAAATGAAATTAGCAACAGTTATTCCAATATTTAAACATGGTGATAGACATCGTTTTGACAATTATAGACCGATCTCAGTGCTCCCCAGTTTTCTAAAGTGCTTGAAAAATGGTTTGTCCAGTAATTGGATGGTTATATTGAAAAGAATAACTTATTGAGTGAGAGTCAATATTGTCACGGTTTCACTCAGAGAGCGTGTTAAAACCCAGTGGCGCAGACGGAAACGCAGAAGGCAAGAGATCGTAAAATAAATACTTTTAATAACAAATAAACAAGGCTGTCGTGGTAGCAATACTCACAGGAGCTGTGGCGAGAGACATGAGGATATACCAGACTATGCAGCGACAATGAATGAGACACAGGCAGGGCTTAAGTACTCACAGCCAAGACAAGACAAATCACAAACACCTGGGGACAATTAACAAAGACACAGAGCAGGACTGGGAAGCAAAACTGAGTCTAGGAGGAATGTCTGAACTAGGGAAACTTAACTACTGCAACTAACAGACAAGACTGGAAAACTAAATCTGAAACATGAAGTAAACCAGGATGATGAGTAAACAAACATGGACTGAACTAGGAAAACATGGAGACTGAACTAGGAAAACTAACTACTAAAACTAACAGACAAGACTGGGAAACTAAACCTGAAACATGAAGTAAACCAGGATGATGAGTAAATAAACATGGACTGAACTAGGAAAACATGGAGACTGAACTAGGAAAACTAACTACTAAAACTAACAGACAAGACTGGGAAACTAAACCTGAAACATGAAGGAAAACATCACAAGGGGAACAGACATGACCAAACAGCACAAGGGGGACAGAACTGACCAACAGGACAAGCCATCCTTACAAATATGGCTTTAGAGCAAATAAATCTACATCCCTTGCATTATTAGAACTAAATGAAGAAATTACAGAAGCAATTGAAAGGAAACAATATACAGTGGGGATGTTTATTGATTTAAGAAAAGCCTTTGATACAATCCACCATACTATATTGCTTTCCAAGTTGCAAGATTATGGGATAAGAGGGATAGTTCATAACTGGTTGAGTAGTTATTTGACTAACCGAAAACAATTTGTACAGCTAGGAAATGTAAAATCAGATCTTCAAAATATAAAATGTGGAGTCCCCCAAGGTTCAGTGCTAGGACCAAAGCTTTTTCTTTTGTATATCAATGACATTTGTGAAGTGTCTAAAAAGTTACAAATCATCCTGTTCGCAGATGATACAAATTTATTTTGTTCTGGGAATGACTTAAAACCCATTATAGAATGTATGATTTGTGAGATGTCTAAACTTAATGAATGGTTTAAATACAACAAATTATCAATAAACTGGAATAAAACAAAATTCATGATTTTTGGTAATAGAAAAATAGATGATTCTATTATAATGTCTATAGATGATAATCAAGTTGAACGAGTACATGAAGTTAAATTTTTAGGTGTTGTTTTAGATCATAAACTTAACTGGAAATCTCATATAAAATACATAAAATTAAAACTATGCAAAAGTATTGGACTTCTAAATAAAGTAAAACATGTTTTAGAGCTGTCAACACTACAGACATTATATTATTCATTTGTTTTTCCATATCTGACATACTGTATAGAGGTATGGGGCAACACATATAAAACCAACACTAAACCGTTATCTGTCATACAAAAGAAAGTTATGAGAATTATTTATAAAGTGGACATCAGAGAACACACAAATAAATTGTTTATTCAATCAAATATCTTGAAACTAAAGGATCTGGTTGATTTAAAAATGTTATTGATTATGTTTAAAGCTAGAAAGAGATTATTGCCATTTAATTTACAAAAGTTCTTTGTCTTAAGCTCTTGTGCTAGAACTAACAGAAGGAAGTATGATTTCAAAAGTAAAACTGTGTGTACTACTTTAAAACAAATGTGCATTTTGGTGCATGGAGTAAAACTGAAAGTTATGCACCATAACTCATGTTCCCTGAAGGAAGGGAACGAGGTGGAACATATCACTGTGGGAAATTGCGCGTCGCACGATTTTACCTGAAGAATTACAATAACGCCTTTAAGACTGGGCGTCACCCCCGCCCCAGAGGTCCCGCCCTCTGGGTACTTAAGCGGCTGACGCCACCACATCAGTTTCACAGTGCACTTCACCGAGCTTTCAGCATTGAAAAGGGCCAGGTATGTTGCACCTCATTCCCTTCCTTCAGGGAACATGAGTTATGGTGTACAACTTTCAGTTCCCTTTCAGTCTGGTTCTCTCGGTGCAACATATCACTGTGGGAACGTAATTCACTCACGCCCTTGAAATGCTCAGCAAAATGCATATGGACCACCCATCTACATGGCAGGCATATCCCAGCTGCTCTCTTCGAGTTTTGTAGAGAGTATGATCTGGGAGGAGAAAACCCATTGCAGTAAAGCATCAGCTTGACGTTTACCACCGGGTAGATATATATAACACCAACTAGGGGCATCATAACCGTGCTCCACTAGCGTGACAAACCCTTTCATTAGTTCCAAAGGGGACCTGACTGACAAAAACAGGTCCTCCTGAAACAAGGGGCCTACTTATGGGGAGAGACCCTGTGTATGATGTTGTTGACAGCTCCTTGGACAACAACAAGAACAGGGCCATAAGCCTTCAGCCAGTTCCCTGCAGAGGCCAGGCTGAGAGCCGCCACAGCTCTGGACGTGGGTGTAAAAGCTGCCCACGTGCCTGAGTTAGCAGATCTCTGTGAGGAGGTAATTTCCATGGTGTCCCTGACAACATTGAGATTATTTCTGGGAACCATGGTTGCTGCAGCCACCTGGGAGCTATAAGTATCAGGGAGAGGGCTCCCTGACGTGTGCGCTCCAGTGTCACCCCGATCAGAGGGACAGGTGGGAATGCGTAGTACAGCCTCCCTGCAGGCCAGTCATGTGCCAGAGCATCCGTACCCAATGGTGCATCTGTTTCCTTCAAAGAGAAGTAAAGATCACACTGCGAGTTGGCTCTGCAAGCAAACAAGTCCACTGAGGCCTTCCCGAATCGTGACCAGATCTGATCCACTACCCTTGGATTCAGGCTCCATTCTGACACCACGAGAGGCCCTCTTGAGAGGGCATCTGCTCCGTAATTCAGTTCACCAGGGACGTGAGTTGCCCTGAGTGACAGGATTCTTGGAGCACACCACGTGAGCATCCTTTGCGTCAGTCCAAGGAGGGCCCGGGATCTCGTCCCCCCTCCCTGTTGATGAAGGACACTGTGGTCTTGTTGTCCAATTTTACCAGGACGTGTTGCCCCGCAATCAGACCCTTTTTAAAGAAGTATTTCATTGACAGGAATATGGCTAGTAATTCCAGGAAGTTGATATGTAATCTTGCTTCCTGTTTATTCCAGAGGCCATGAGTGTTCTGATTCCTGAAGATTGCTCCCCATCCAGTTTTTGAGGCGTCCGTTGTGACGACCACATAAGATGAAATTCTACCCAACGGGACTCCTTCCGTGAAGGTAGACAAGTTTCCCCAAGGTTCCAGCGCCCTTAGGCATTCTGAACCTATCGTGACCTTTCCTGCTCGACCCAGCGAGACAGGTTGCTGTTGGTTTAGCCATATCTGTAGGTCACGCATTTTCAGCAATGCGTAGGGTACACAGGGAATGGCTGCCGCCAAGAGGCCTAAGAGACGTTGGCACGTTTTCATGGGAACCCGATGGTCCCGTTTAAATCTTTTCAAGCAATGGTGAATCGAGGAAACACGTTCCTCCGAAAGCCATGCTCTGTACCTTACAGTATCGATTTGTACACCCAGAAATACGGTAATCTGTGATGGAACCAGATTACTCTTTCGTAGGTTTATGACAAAGCCGAGAGACTCCAGGTGAGAGATCACCCTGTAGGAGTGTGACTGGGCCTGTGTTCTGCTTCCAGCCAGAATCAGGAGGTCATCCAGATAGTTCATGACCCTGAGGCCTTGGCTCCTGAGGGGGGTTAAGGCTGCATCCAGACATTTAGTAAATGTTCGAGGAGCCGTCTTTAAGCCAAAGGGCAAGGCTTTGAATTCATAAGCCTTTCCCTTTAAAGCAAAGCGGAGGAACTTCCTATGCTTCCTCCACACACTTATGTGGAAATAGGCGTCTTTGAGATTGACTGTACATGCGTAGTCTCCTGGTCTAACAGACTGGAGGACCCGTCGCAGTGTAAGCATCTTGAACTTAAAATTTCTTATCCTCTTGTTCAAAGGCCTGAGATCCAGGATTGTTCTCAAGGAATTATCCTTTTTGGGCACCACAACGTATTTGCTGTAGTGGCCAGAGTGTAGTTTGTGTTTTGGGACCAAACTTATTACTCCTTTCTGTAGCATCGTGGAAACCTCCTCTCTGAGCACGTTTGCACGTGCTGTGTTCATGTTCGACTGCAACACCCATGTGAAGGGGGGCGGCTTCCTCGCGAACTGCAATTTGAGCCCATGCCATACTGTTGTCATGACCCATTCATTTGGCAGACACGCCCTCCAGGCCTGCGCATGTGCCCTGAGCCTAGAGCCATTGGTGTTTTTCCCGTTCGAGTGCACAAGGGGTGGTCTTTGACCCTTCTCGTGCTTTCTCGAGCAGGTTGGTATGCCCAACAGGAGATATCGCAAGATCTGGCTGTTTCAGGCAGAACTCGTCCATCTCACTGTGGTTCACATTTTGACCAGTTTTGCTCATAAAAGTGGGACTCGAGTCAAAGACCAGGGCAGCTTGTGCTTTGGTGTTTTTATTTATGTACATGCATGAAACAGTGGCCCTCATGCACGAAACAGTTCGTATTCTTATCCTAAATGTCTCCTACTTTTGTTCGTACGAAGTGTTCGTACGAACATGCCACGTCAGATCCAACAAAGTCTTCTATCGTCAGGAAATGTGTGTATATGAGCTGTGTAAATAATGATGAATCCCACCTGTTCTATTCACCTGCTCGTGCACGCGGGAGGTTATTTACATAATTCCCACCCCTCAAAACACCATATAAGGATATAGTTTCCTGCCACCGCGAGCAGGAAGTGTCCATTCATTCCGGCTTTTATGCGTCAGAAAACACACAAACGCGTTTGGCGAATTAAAATTGACTCGCCTTTGATCATAGTGTCAGCCCCGGATCTGAGCGCAGACCCACACAGAATACAGATGACATCAGTGAGCGCCCACAGTCAACAGGCAGTTTATATTAAAAATGACATGAAACAAGCTGGTTTCGCCTTTCTTCTCCCCTGTCTCTGCAGCGGCGCTGTGTATTTATGTGTGTGTGTGTGTGTGTGTGTGTGTGTGTGTGTGTGTGTGTGTGTGTGTGTGTGCCGACAGTGGCACGGGGTGGGGGAGCCGTGCCGACAGTGGCGCGTTGCGTGGCACACGGTGGTCGACATGAGTGGCGCGGGGGGGCGCGTTGCGTGGCACACGGTGGTCGACATGAGTGGCGCGGGGGGGCGCGTGGTGGTTGCGCGGGGCGCGTTGCGTGGCACACGGTGGTCGACATGAGTGGCGCGGGGGGCACGCGCGGGTGGCGCAAGGTGGTGGACGTGGGGGGGGGGTGTTGAAGCCGCTTTAATTAAACCAATATGTGTGGTTGCATTTAATTGTTTTTAAACTCAAAATATTTTCTAAATAACGAAATATAAAGTTATTAGTGGAGAAAAGGCCGTCTGGATGACAGCAGACTGACGCTCCTAAAATATACGACAGGTCGGGACCACACGTAAATTTTGTTCGTATCTGAAAAAAATCCTAGGATACGAAAACATTGTTGGATGCCACAAATGATCCCAAATCACTCGCACGCACAGGATAAGAACAAATCTGTGCGTACGAACGGTTTGTGCATGAGGGCCATTGTTTGTTTTTGTCACACATACAGCAGGTGAGTCATGTTTAATGAGTGTACACATGTTACCAGTTCCTCGTAATGATATACAAGCGTAGACTGGGTTAGGTGTGTCAGGTTCCCGTACCACATGGGCGGACCAACCGACAAAATGATTAATTTGTCCTGGTTCATCAGGCCCGAATTTGTTTTCCACACGGGGTCAGTGAGGAGGCCCCTGGCCTGAACTGGTGGGTCTCTTAGTCGCCAGCAAGTCTCTTGCGTGTTGGGCCATGCCCGTCTTTGTTTGCGGGTGTAGAGCCTTTTCTCGGCAGCCCCACGCGGAGGGCTTCCGCCTGTTCGCATCTTAGCTCCAGCTTGGTTTGGATGCGTTCCAGGGCTCCCCAGAAGAGTCCCGTCGGCTCTATCGGGTGTAGGAGGAATGCGGACCTCTGGTTTTCCGGGAGGTCTGACAGGGTCAGCCAAAGATGACGCTGGGCAACAACTACTTCCGCCATTGCTCTGCCTTGCGAGATGGCGATTGTTCCTATCATGCGGAGCACAAAGTCGGAAGCGTTACGGGCCTCCTCCATGATCTCCGAAGCGACTTGTTCGTCTGAAGTAGCCCGGAGTTCCTGTAGCTTTTCTGCCAGGTACGCCTGTATCATGGCCGACGCGTTCATCGCGCGAGCCGTGAAACCTTGAGCCTTGTAGCATTTCTCGAGTTGTTTCTCAGAGGCACGGCAGGTTCTGCTGGGCAACGTTGGTTTCACTCCCGTGGCCGCGAGGGCTAAATGGACCACCAGGGCCTCCTTGATCGAGGGCGCATTGGCGAGACCCGCTACCTCCATTTCTGAGACATCCAGCAGTTGGGATAGTGGCAACGTCATGGGGGCTCCTGGCTCCACCCAGGAGCGAGTGAGCTCCGTGAGGAAGTCCGGGAAGGCGGGCATTTTCTGCCACATCGTCGGTTGTTGCTTCGCTTGGAAGTAGCTTCCCGCCAGCCTCGTAGCCTGTTGGCGAGGCGTGGGGTCTGGCCACATGACTTGCAGTGCGTCTGCCGCCCTGCGACACAGTTCGAACATGGCGGAGACCGACATGTCCGGCTCGTGTGGGGTTTGTACCCGGTTGTGAGAGGAGGTAGGTTTCTCCCTTCTGCAACCATACCCGTCCTGTCGGGGGATTCCAGCGCCGTTCTCGCGTGCAATATCCCCAGGCAGACAGGTCAGGCCTCGTGGGTGTCCGTCGCCGAAAGGGAGTAGCCGCATCCGCTAGGGCAGGGGCGCGAGCGTGAGCTCGTCGTCCTGATGTTTGTTTTCTTGGTCTTCGTTCTTCGTTTCCCCTTCTCTGGAGCCATGTCCGCGAGAAGTATTCCAGTCCTTTCGTTCAAAGTCGTCCTCTCCGTCGTGTCACTCTGTTGCTAGCCTGATGATTAGCAGGGAGCGTTGTGGCGTAGTTAGCGCCGTCGAGCGAAGAAACTGTGGAGAGAGAAGAAGACTTCGGGGTAAGTAGAAAACCGCTGGACTAGCTTTCGCTAGCCCAGCAATACGCAGGAGAAATTATCTGTACGCCCAGTGTAGGGAGCAAGCTCACCTCCGGTCGAGCGATGTGACAACAGAGAAGTCCCACGAAGCTTCAGGTTTAAGGTTTCATGTAGTTACCATCAAATTTACATAATTAACACGAGTCACTTTAGAAAATTGACAACATTTTATTTGAACTTAAAATGGTAACATGGTAACTAACATGGTAAACATGATGAAAAAATAAAGCCTTTTAAATAGCTAAAAACTGTCAACACTTCACACTAACAAATTCACAGAACAATGTATTTAATCTCAATTAGACATTTTTACTTTTAGCGCAAAGCTCTGTGATCTTTCCATTGATCGTGCTTCCAATGCTGGAGGGCTGGGTCCCAGGCCACCCCTCAAGAGTTGCACCTATGTATGAACACAAAAGGGACATGGAAAAAGAATATCAGTTAAAAAAAATGTTAATTTGAAAGAAACCAAGAAAAATCAACATTAGAAGGATATTTACATAGGGTGTGGGGGTTAAAACATTTTATATCATTACCCTGATGCATGCTCAATAATCCAGGTAGAAAAATCTAAAAAAGTCGGAAGCGTTACGGGCCTCCTCCATGATCTCCGAAGCGACTTGTTCGTCTGAAGTAGCCCGGAGTTCCTGTAGCTTTTCTGCCAGGTACGCCTGTATCATGGCCGACGCGTTCATCGCGCGAGCCGTGAAACCTTGAGCCTTGTAGCATTTCTCGAGTTGTTTCTCAGAGGCACGGCAGGTTCTGCTGGGCAACGTTGGTTTCACTCCCGTGGCCGCGAGGGCTAAATGGACCACCAGGGCCTCCTTGATCGAGGGCGCATTGGCGAGACCCGCTACCTCCATTTCTGAGACATCCAGCAGTTGGGATAGTGGCAACGTCATGGGGGCTCCTGGCTCCACCCAGGAGCGAGTGAGCTCCGTGAGGAAGTCCGGGAAGGCGGGCATTTTCTGCCACATCGTCGGTTGTTGCTTCGCTTGGAAGTAGCTTCCCGCCAGCCTCGTAGCCTGTTGGCGAGGCGTGGGGTCTGGCCACGTGACTTGCAGTGCGTCTGCCGCCCTGCGACACAGTTCGAACATGGCGGAGACCGACATGTCCGGCTCGTGTGGGGTTTGTACCCGGTTGTGAGAGGAGGTAGGTTTCTCCCTTCTGCAACCATACTCGTCCTGTTCAGGCAACTCGGGCGTCGACTCCTAGGCGGAGTCCGAGGAATCCGACCCTTCGTCGTCCCCGACTCGGCCGCTACACTCAAGGTCCATGTCTTCGAGTACTGGCTCGGGGGCTAGCGGCTCCGTGACACGTGCAGCCTTCCGCGCCGCGGCCCTCGCAATAGATTTGGCCAGAGCGGCCACGCAGCGTTTTCTCATCACCGCCGACATCCATCCACAGTGGGAGCAGGAGTCGGGGGATTCCAGCGCCGTTCTCGCGTGCAGTATCCCCAGGCAGACAGGTCAGGCCTCGTGGGTGTCCGTCGCCGAAAGGGAGTAGCCGCATCCGCTAGGGCAGGGGCGCGAGCGTGAGCTCGTCGTCCTGATGTTTCTTTTCTTGGTCTTTGTTCTTCGTTTCCCCTTCTCTGGAGCCATGTCCGCGAGAAGTATTCCAGTCCTTTCGTTCGAAGTCGTTCTCTCCGTCGTGTCACTCCGTTGCTAGCCTGCTGATTAGTAGGGAGCGTTGTAGCTCAGTTAGCGCCGTCGAGCGAAGAAACTGTGGAGAGAGAAGAAGACTTCGAGGTAAGTAGAAAACCGCTAGACTAGCTTTCGCTAGCCCAGCAATACGCAGGAGAAATTATCTGTACGCCCAGTGTAGGGAGCAAGCTCACCTCCGGTCTAGCGATGTGACAACAGAGAAGTCCCGCGAAGCTTCAGGTTTAAGGTTTCATGCAGTTACCATCAAATCTACATAATTAACACGAGTCACTTTAGAAAATTGACAAAATTTTATTTGAACTTATAATGGTAACATGGTAACTAACATGGTAAACATGATGAAAAAAATTAAGCCTTTTAAATAGCTAAAAACTGTCAACACTTCACACTAACAAATTCACAGAACAATGTATTTAATCTCAATTAGACATTTTTACTTTTAGCGCGAAGCTCTGTGATCTTTCCATTGATCGTGCTTCCAATGCTGGAGGGCTGTGTCCCAGGCCACCCCTCAAGAGTTGCACCTATGTATGAACACAAAAGGGACATGGAAAAAGAATATCAGTTAAAAAAAATTGTTAATTTGAAAGAAACCAAGAAAAATCAACATTAGAAGGATATTTACATCAGGGTGTGGGGGTTAAAACATTTTATATCACTACCCTGATGCATGCTCAATAATCCAGGTAGAAAAATCTAAAAAAGCTAAATCTGGTGCTCTGGACATTCAAAAAACAAAACAAAGCCAAAAAATTGTAGAAACGTTTCGTCTTTCCTCCCCTATAACTGGATTAATGAAAAAAAATCCCAGCAAATGTTGATAAGTGGCGTTGAATTTTTGTTTTTGCCAATCACTTAACATAGTCTCTATACAATGTCCACTTGCTTTACTAACACACATTATTATTTATTAACCTTTATTTAAGCAGGCAAATCCCATAGAGATCACAGATCTCTTTTTCAAGGGAGGCCTGGACCTGAAGGCAGAACATGCATGTGTTTGATCTGTGGGAGGAAACTGGAGTACTCAGAAAAAAACCACGCAAGCATGAGAAGAACATGCAAACTCCACACAGAAACACCCCAGGTCCAACCAGGGATTGAACCCAGGACCTTCTTGATGTGAGACAATAGTGCAAACCACTGAGACGTCGTGCTGCCAAATTTGAGCACATCAGTTAAAAAAATTGCTGCAAAACGCAATAGAGTTGTAAAACATTTTCATATCTATGGGGTGCCATTTTCAAAGTTACAAAAATCAACAGCAATATTTTAGTTTAGAGAAAACATTTTTTCCCAGTCATATTTTAACCATGTTATACACGTCGTTGTTCCAAATTAAATATTTAATTTGATAGCTAAATATTTAGTTTACAAAACTAAATACTGAACTTGCAAGTAAAATATTTAAGTTTGTGAACTAAATAAATTTAGGTGTAAATTAAATATTTATTTTCTAAAACTACACATTTAATTTCCAAAATAAATATCTAATTTGCTAACTAAACATTTAGCCAGTCATTCCATTGTTCAGCAGGAAATATGGGCTTATTTTTCATTGCTCTATAAATCTTGGTTGTTTCCAGAGATTTTTTTCCATGTTTCCCTTTCCCCCTTCATATTGAATTTGGCCATTAACGAATTGGTGAAGAGCCTGAAGAACAATTGGAATTATGAATCAGTATGAATACTGTATATGGATTAGAATATACAATTACTGAACTCCATGTGGAGTGGCTTACAGATGGTTGGTGGGTGAGCGTGTGTTTGTGTGTCGATACATACCTATCAAGAACTTTGTAGACAAAGTCCTTTGTGTCCTTTCCTCAAATTCTGGAAATCTACTGAACCTGTTGGAATAAATCCATGATACAGTTGACTGACACTTCCAATAGAACCTAACAGTGTTTGGTTGTACTACGTTATGCTCGGCTTTCCTCCAGACTTGTAAAAAAAAACTACCAGGGTAGCAAATGTTTTGGAGTCAGAGGCGCTCCTCCTCTCTCGCACAATCCTCCATGGTCTCCATCCTCTTAATTGGCACAGCTGAAGAGGTGTGATATACATGGTGTAGGCGATCGCGGAGGTCAATAAAGAAGTGGAATACTTTTCGCTGAAACACTGGGAAAAAAACAAAACAAAAACACACATTTCTTGATTACAATGTTGTCTCTCCAACAGCAAGGTGGCTGGTTGATAATTTTTCTCAAGTGCGCTAACTGATCAATACTTACCACCCTGAGGCAATGGGAATGCCCATCTTCCAATTTCTCATCTGGAAGTGGCATCGTTGTGACCGGACCTTGACCTCATAACACAAATACAAAAGAAATATTACTGGAGGGGCCATCAAGAACTCGGAACAACTAGAAGAAATAGTTACTGATTTGGTGCCTTTTGCAGTTTCTTTACCTGCCACGATAGCCTTCTCGAATGTCATCATTGGTAGCACTTTCTATTGCATGTCGAGATCCAGAAAAAAAAAGTATTTTATTTCCCAAGGCCTGATAAAATAAACAATGGCTTAAAGTGTAATGTATACTCACTGGGCATTGATAGGTCCTTGCGTTGAGGCGTTACGCTTGAATATTGAGGACCTAAAAACAAAAGATTATTCAGCTATGCAAAATAATTAAGATGAAACAAAAAGGTGAGCAGTAGCTCCATACAGGTCCTCGATTTAAAGAAAAAGAAGCATGCCCATTTTCAGTAAAAGGGCTTACTAAAAAGGTCATTACTTTTGAAAGCGGAATTTAAATCTCTACAGAAAATATCTACAGAAAACCATTACCTCTGACGCGCTCTTCTTCATCAGAAGATGTTAATCCTGCAAAAAAAGTTCACAAACATTGATTGATGTAAAAAACGTTTGAGGCCCAATTTTTGTCAGCAGATTACATTTATATAAATCACTTGAGAATGACAAACATACCGCTTAAAAAAACCTCCGGAGCTACTTTTTTAGTGTGACTCCTTTTGGATTTAGTCACCATGTCCTGGTCCTCCTCATCCTCCTCTGCCTGACTAGTCAGGTTGTAATTCTCACACTCACGACGTTTGGCTTAAGTGAGGAGAGAGAAAAAAACACATTTTTACAATATTTTGATTAAGATAAACATTTCATTTTAACTGTATCAAAACTTACAAGAAGTACTTTTTATCTTTATTAATGGGATGTCATCCAGTCACCCCCAGGGTTAATTTTATCCATCATTGCCTGTTTGGTTTTTGTGGCACTCATCTTATTTGGCCAATTACCACACTTCACTAGTATTGGCCAGAATTGGACACCACTACTTTTGAAAAGTGGGACACCATCAGTGTTTACAGAAATCTGCACATAATTGCTGACGTAAATAACAACAGATCCCCTTCTCTAGGCCATAGCACATGTACTGCCCACCACATTTAGGCTCTGTGGTGTTACACTGTGGTGTAGTAGTGTATGGCATTCCACAGTCTATATGTGTCCTTGCTTACTTCATATGGCCAATAAACCATTAAGTGCTCTGTGTGTCAATGTGTGTTCTAAGGCCCATTACTGTACTGTAATGTACAGTTACCAAGCACTTTGCCTATCCTAACACAGTACCCTACATAAATATCAAAAAACACATATAGTGCATTTAGAGACAATTTAGAGACAATTACAGTAAATCAAAAAATAAAATTTCTTACTTTGTGCTGGTCAAGCCTGTCTCCGTCTTTTTAGCATGTTAGCTCGTTGCACGTCCGAACTGCAGCTTCGTGCTGCTCCACGCGGTCCAAACTGTTTACAAGAAAAACTGTTAGCATGTTAACTCCATACATAATGAAGGGAAAAAGAGTGAACAACTTACTGCGCCGTTTCTCCGTGGTGTCCATCCAAAAGGCCGCACCTCGTTAGCATTTTAGCTCCGCAATTAGCTGCGCCCGTTAGCACCTCCAAAAGGCTGCCGCCGCTGTTTCTTTTTCCTCTGCGTTTTAGCATGATAGGTTGGTGTCCATCCAACATCTGAACTGCCAGGAGGACATTGATGCGAGCTCCCGGCCGCCGGCTCCGTGTCCCCGGTAGGGCCTTAGCATCCACCCGTTCATGCTACGGCAAGGCTTGTTATTAGCATGTTAGCTCATTGCTACTCCGGCTCGCTGACACTGTCTGCTGCTTCACGCAGTCAACAGCGTCTTTTTCATTCGCCCATCCGTCCCTCAGCACAACCGCCGTTCATCTACATCTCATGTATCCGTGCGCAGGAACCTCTGAGCGGACACGGTCCGACTGTCCAAGCCGGAGCTGCAACCGAAGCTAGCCAAAACATGGCGGCACTGCCGAAAACTGACTGCTTTTTTAAAATTTCTTCTTCTTCTTCTTGATGGGGTTTAATGGCGGTTGGCAAAAAACATTAGGTGTGCATTACCG
>JBBPBX010007628.1:0-28585 GCA_038048925.1 Garcialebias charrua | reverse complement strand
TATATATACATATATATATATATATATATATATATATATATATATATATATATATATATATATATATATAGATATATATACATGTATATATATAGATATATATACATGTATATATATATATAGATATATATACTTATATATTATGTATTATATATTATGTATATATATATTTATGTAATGCAGAAAATTTACATACAGTACACACACTTTATGGTATTGTAGGCCATTGCATTAGGTAATACATTCAGCAATTACTTTTACTTTAATACTTTAAGTATTTTTAAAAGCAAGTACTTATTTACTTTTACTTAAGTAAAAATATTAATATGGTACTTCTACTTTTACTAGAGTATATTTTTGTCTGTTTATTTGCACTTTTACTTAAGTACAGTGTTTGAGTATTTTCTCCACCACTGGATTTACCTGACTATATAAATATGCCCCAAGGCCTCCTCCCCGCCAACAGAATGGAATGGCCTCATATACATACCAATGGCTTTAAAAATGCTAATTCAATTTGTCAGTTTGACAATCCCATGGGTTGCATAGGTAAAATTGTCATTTTGACAAAAACTGGTATTGCTAGTGTATCCAAGCCCATAAATTCTGGTCATTACCATATTTTCCGGAATATACGTTGCGGCTTTTTGCCTAATTTGCATGCCCTGCGACCTATAGAGAGGTGAGACCTATTTATGGATTTTTTCCCCATATTTTTAGACAAATTTTTGGCTCAGATGTGACCGTTTTTCATTTTGGCAGAAAATGGTGCAGTACCACTTTTGTCCGCTAGGGACACTTCCGGAGAGTCCACCGACCGTTTCCAGCTCATGTGTCCGAAAAAAAGCCTCCTCTGCTCGGACTGAAGGCCCCAGTATAACTCTGCATTTTGCCGAACGCCGCTCTACGCGCGAGTGCTGTGCGCAAGCAGTTCACAGTATAGCTCTGCGTTCGTTCTCGCGTTAATGTTCGCATTTTTACTCCAAATACTTGACGTCATTTGAGCAGCAGCAGGGCAGAGCGTTTACCTACGGGACAAATTGAGGTCGCTAATTGGTCATTTGCTGACACGCCTACTGAATTGATTGACAGGTCGGGTGGGGGAAAAAAGGCACGAGCTGGCAGCTTCTGCCGCAGCGGTGTTCTGTGTTTATATGTTAATAAAAAGTTCTAAAAAATAAAATAAAAACAGGGAGCGCTGATCCAGCACACCAGGAAATCTGCAGAACCTCGCGCAGCCACGTTGGACATGAGTTTAGTTTGCTCGTGACAAATTCATCCATTTCCTCATCATTTCAGTCATGGAGTCAGCGGAGGAGGAAGCGATCACTTGATTTATGGCAAAAAACAAAACAAAAGAAAAGGCCAGATCAGGGATGAAGAAGGGGAATTTAATACATTTGTGTCTCATACAAAACAGTCCGGCGCCGAGCAGTTTATTGTGAGACAACACGCTTGCGTACGCAGTCGTAAAATTTGAGCTTGGCACGTACATGCCTTGTGGGGCTACGCTTGTGCCTCTGTGTACGTACAGAGGCGTACAGCCGTACGCAGAGCTATACCGGGTCCTTGACTCTGTCGCTGCCCGGCCTCCTGGTCTGGAGGTAACTACTGTTAGCTCTGTGTTTGTTAGCTGTTTGTTAGCAAGATAAGTCAAGAACCACTCAGCGGATTTTTCTGAAACTTAAAGAATGTAATCACTGTATGGACATTTACAAGTGACTATCTTTATGAGATGTTTGAGATTAAAAAAACGATCTTTTAGCTTTGGTGTTAGCGGTTAGCTACCATAAACAGATAACTACTATTTAGATAAATAGCTCATAAATAATAATAATAATAATGAATTCCATTTATAATGCACTTTTCATTAATAAAAATCTCAAAGTGCTACAAAGTGTAATAAAGCAAAGATCAAAATAAAACAAGTGATAAAATCAAATAAAATCAATAATAATATCGACTAAGATCAAAGATAAAATCATGTGGATGCAGATTAGGCTTGCTTAAAAAATAAATAAAATAAAACAAGTGATAAAATCAAGTAAAATCAATAATGATATCAGCTAAGATCAAAGATAAAATCATGTGGAGGCAGAATAGGCTTGCTTAAAAAGAAAAGTCTTTATGCTGCTTTTAAAGTCAACCAGTGACTGTGGAGCTCTCAGGTCGATCAGGGAGGGAGTTCCACAGGCGGGGGGCAGCCACACAGAATGCTCGGTCTCCCATGGTCCTTAATTTGGTCCGAGGAATATGAAGTAAATTACTGTTCTGTGATCATAAACCACTCGGTGGATATTTTTTCTGCTCCCAGAGTGTAATTATATGGCTTTAATTTACAAACTGTTGCCCTGAATTAAACATTTGCGATAAAATTCGATTTTTTTTATTCGTTGTTTTAGACGGAATCGTCTCGTGTTAGCTTTCGTTTTATTTCCGTTTATAATGTTATAAATAGCTCATAAACCACTCGGCGGATATTTTTTCTGCTCCCAGAGTATAATTATATGGCTTTAATTTACAAATTGTTGCCCTGTATTAAACATTTGAGGTAAAATTCGAATTTTTATTCGTTGTTTTAGACGGAATCGTCTCGTGTTAGCTTTCGTTTTATTTCCGTTTATAATGTTATTATTTCCGTTTATAATGTTATAAATAGCTCATAAACCACTCGGTAGATATTTTTCCTGCTGCTAGAGTGTAATTATATGGCTTTAATTTACAAACGGTTGCCCTGTATGAAACATTTGAGATAAAATTCGATTTTTTTATTCGTTGTTTTAGACGGAATCGTCTCGTGTTAGCTTTCGTTTTATTTCCGTGTATATTTTAGCAAATAGTTAATAAACCACTCGGCTAATAAACCACTAACCCTTGTGCTATAATGTCAGCTATAATTTTTAGCAAACAAATAATTGTTTTTACCGTGTTAATCTTCTTAAAAGCCTTGCTTTGCGCTCCTGTGGCAGACATTTGCAACAGAGCTAAACACTCAGTCCATATTTCCGGGTTGTCTCAGCGGTGACGCGTCACGTCAGCGGTGGATGACGCGTTACGTCGGCGGTGACGTAGGTGCGACCTATATTCCGGTGCGACCCATATATGGATTTTCCCAATTTTTTGGCAATAATTGGAAAAAGTGACCTATATTCCGGTGCGACCTATAACCCGGAAAATACGGTATATGTGAGACGTCCGTACAGCTGGAACGTGCCTTTGACCAATCAGAGTCAGGAAACAAACCCACCCTCTGTCCTGAGTCCAGAGCACACAGCTCAGGCATGTTTGTGAGGACACCCAGTCTCCAGCTAAACATTTATCTGAGGGAGCAGAAGCACTAAAATCAAACAACACTGTGGGGTTTGTGTGTAACCATGGTGCGAGAACAGAGTCACAGCAACGTTTGGGAAGAGTAACCATGGCAAGAGCGTCGCCATGGTGAAGTTTAGCCTGAAAGGGCAGGGCAGACATGCTGGAGAGAGCTCAAAGGGCTGCAGGCAGTTCAAAACCAGACTGCCGTGGGTAGCAGAACCATGTGCATGTGTGAACATGCATCGAAATATTACCGAAACAAGAGCAAAAAGTTAGGTCATACTGCTCAGTCCTCCGTGTCTGCTGAGATGTCTTCAATCTACAGTAACACTAAACAAAAAGAGGAGGCTGAGATGTGTGGAAAAAAGACAAAAAAAGTCCTTAACCTCCTAGGATCTGACATCCACGTATGCATGAGTCCGGGTCTTAAGAGGTTAAATAATAGCTAAAATAATATTTAATGATCCTAATCCACCTTTAAATCCAAGTTTTCTGATATTAAAGTCTTCAGAAATAATCCTGTTATAGTCCTAATAATTTCCTTTGAAAATGACTATTTTTCTCTGCCGGGTGCCATAGTGCAGGGAAATCCCTTCATATATTGTTTGGAAACATTGTTAAGCTTTGGCATTCCCCCTTTTTAACATATGGCTGGCTTTATTGATGACATCACTCCAGATCAATAAAAATCCAGTTTCCAAACCAACAGGCAATCTTATAAGCAAAACAAGCTTGTTGCCAGGCAGAGTGATAAATAGTTCAATTTAAACAAATTATGTGTAATTTTAAAGCTTTTGAAAAGGAAAATGTAAAAATAATCATAACTCAAACTTGAAAAATTCCACATTGTGACTTATTTTGCAAGCACTGGTCACTTCCATCCATCCATCCATCCATCCATCCATCCATCCATCCATCCATCCATTGTCTTCCGCTTATCCGGGGTCGGGTCGCGGGGGTAGCAGCCTAAGTAGGGAGGCCCAGACTTCCCTCTCCCCAGCCACTTGGAGCAGCTCCTCCGGGGGAATCCCAAGGCGTTCCCAGGCCAGCCGAGAAACATAGTCCCTCCAGCGTGTCCTGGGTCTTCCTCTGGGTCTCCTCCCGGTGGGACATGCCCGGAACACCTCACCAGGGAGGCGTCCAGGAGGCATCCTAACCAGATGCCCGAGCCACCTCAACTGGCTCCTCTCGATGTGGAGAAGCAGCGGCTCTACTCCGAGTCCCTCCCGGATGACTGAGCTTCTCACCCTATCTCTAAGGGAGAGTCCAGACACCCTGCGGAGAAAACTCATTTCAGCCGCTTGTATCCGAGATCTCGTTCTTTCGGTCACAACCCAAAGCTCATGACCATAGATGAGGGTGGGAACGTAGATCGATCGGTAAATTGAGAGCTTTGCCTTTTGACTCAGCTCTCTCTTCACCACGACAGACCGGTACAGCGCCCGCTTCACTGCGGACGCTGCACCTATCCGCCTATCGATCTCACGCTCCAGTTTTCCCTCATTCGTGAACAAGACCCGAGATACTTAAACTCCTCCACTTGGGGCAGGACCTCCTCCCCGACCCGGAGAGGGCATTCTACCCTTTTCCGGCTCAAGACCATGGCCTCGGATTTGGAGGAACTGATCCTCATCCCGGCCGTATCACACTCGGCTGCAAACCGCTCCAGTGAAAGCTGTAGATCACGATCTGATGAAGCCAATAGGACCACATCATCTGCAAAAAACAGAGAAGCGATTCTAAGGCCACCAAAACGGATCCTCTCAACACCTTGGCTGCGCCTAGAAATTCTGTCCATAAAAGTTATGAACAGAATCGGTGACAAAGGGCAACCTTGGCGGAGTCCAACTCTCACTGGAAACGAGCCTGACTTACTGCCGGCAATGCGGACCAAGCTCTGACACCGGTCGTACAGGGACCTAACAGCCCGTATCAAAGGGCCTGGTACCCCATACTCCCGGAGTACCCCCCACAGAACCCCCCGAGGGACGCGGTCGAATGCCTTTTCCAAGTCCACAAAGCACATGTAAACTGGTTGGGCAAACTCCCACGCACCCTCCAGGACCCTGCTGAGGGTGTAGAGCTGGTCCAGTGTTCCACGACCAGCACGAAAACCACACTGCTCCTCCTGAATCCGAGGTTCGACTATCCGACGGACCCTCCTCTCCAGAACCCCTGAATAGACCTTACCAGGGAGGCTTAAGAGTGTGATCCCCCTATAGTTGGAACACACCCTACGGTCCCCCTTTTTGAATAGGGGAACCACCACCCCAGTCTGCCAATCCAAGGGAACTGCCCCCGATGTCCACGCGATATTGCAGAGTCGCGTAAGCCAACACAACCCCACAACATCCAGAGCCCTAAGGAACTCAGGGCGAATCTCATCCACCCCTGGAGCCCTGCCACCACGGAGCTTTTTAACCACCTCGGTGACCTCAGCACCAGAGATTGGAGAGCCCGACCCAAAGTCCCCAGGCTCCGCTTCCTCAGTGGAAGACGACTGGTCACTTATGTGTGGAAAAACTAACAAAATAAAATCTGCATAAAAATGCATTTTGACCCACAATTACTAAACAAACATGGACAAACTTACCTTTAAGAAACAGAGGCTGAACTGAAGTGATTGTAGTGCTTAACTATAAACTACAGACCTGTTGCCAATGTTCCATCTTTGTCCAAAATGCTGGAAAAGCTTGTGGCTGCCCGTCTACATGATATGTTGCATTTGGGCCTAAGGGTTAGTGTAATGCCTAAAGGCCAGGCAGTTGACTGCGGCTACAGCATCAGAAGAGTGTCCTTTAAAAGAGCCTGAGGTGTGAATGAAAACAGGAGGCCGTGGTTTCAGTTTTGGTGTATATATATATTAAAGTGATTGTGCACAAAATAAGACAAAAACAAAAACAACAAGAGTCACAATAGTTGAGTCACCAAATACTTGTACTCATTTCAAAGTCCATTATCAAGTCCATAGTTCTAGCTCGCCATCTGTAAATCCATGTTGAGATTCTGGTCCAAAGAAAAAAAAACGACCTCTTCAACTGAGTGAGGAGTACTTAACCTCAATGCACAGCCTGGTGGTGATTAATGGCAGAATCCCACAAGAGTTTGAATTAGAGCCACCAGTAATTCATGTATTTTGAGTTGCAATATGCTGATCTGAAGAGTGCAGCAATTTGTTTGGGAGACGCCCAGTGGAGCACACCACAGCCACAGTGGAGAAAGAGGAAGTGAACTATGACCCATGGCTTAAAAAAGTTAGAGAGTTGGGGCAACACAGGAAGTGGACCTATCCATCCATCCATCCATCCATTTTCTTCCGCTTATCCGGGGTCGGGTCGCGGGGGTAGCAGCCTAAGTAGGGAGGCCCAGACTTCCCTCTCCCCAGCCACTTGGAGCAGCTCCTCTGGGGGAATCCCAAGGCGTTCCCAGGCCAGCCGAGAAACATAGTCCCTCCAGCGTATCCTGGGTCTTCCTCTGGGTCTCCTCCCGGTGGGACATGCCCGGAACACCTCACCAGGGAGGCGTCCAGGAGGCATCCTAACCAGATGCCCGAGCCACCTCAACTGGCTCCTCTCGATGTGGAGAAGCAGCGGCTCTACTCCGAGTCCCTCCCGGATGACTGAGCTTCTCACCCTATCTCTAAGGGAGAGTCCAGCCACCCTGCGGAGAAAACTCATTTCAGCCGCTTGTATCCGAGATCTTGTTCTTTCGGTCATAACCCAAAGCTCATGACCATAGATGAGGGTGGGAACGTAGATCGATCGGTAAATTGAGAGCTTTGCCTTTTGACTCAGCTCTCTCTTCACCACGACAGACCGGTACAGCGCCCGCTTCACTGCGGACGCTGCACCTATCCGCCTATCGATCTCACGCTCCAGTTTTCCCTCATTCGTGAACAAGATCCCGAGATACTTAAACTCCTCCACTTGGGTAAGGACCTCCTCCCCGACCCGGAGAGGGCACGCTACCCTTTTCCGAAGTGGACCCCCCAAATTAAATGTCATAAACTAGATGTGGGTCATTAGGCTAACCCTGACCCTAACCCTAACACCCCCCCTCCCCCCGGACCAACGGCAATTATAGGGCCGAACCTGGAAAAAAAAAAAGACCGGCTTTTTATATTTTTATTATTAAGCTTTACTGCTTTTGTAAGCAAATCATAAATCAAAACATAAAGAAAGGAAGATGTAAGATTTCCGTTTGTTAACAAGTCACCAAATGGATATTCACATACAAAACGAATAGCCAAACAAAATCTACTATAAAGATAGGCTATTATAAAGACGAAAAGAAAAATTTTTTAGAGCTAAATTATTTGGAAAAATATAGAACAAGGCTATTTTCATTTAGACATAAAAGAAAGTTGTGCAAAATTAAGCCGAGTCATGCTATCGCTGATGACGGGGGGATTTCACGTACTACACCACAGAATAAAACTGGTGTGTGCATGAAAAATAAGTTGAAAAGGCCTACATTCTACAGCAATGCTTATGCTAATACATACTTTAATAAACAAAATATATATAACAAATAACAGACAGTGGGTAAAGATGGATGGATGGAGGGCTGAGAGAATAACAGTAACCAAAAACTAATATTGCACAATCTTGAATTGCAACAATAACGGGAGTGATAAAGAACAATAAAATGATCAAAAAATATATTAATAAGAATTGCACAAACATGAACAAAATAAAAAGTGCATATACAGTATTAAGCTTGCTCAGTTTACACCGGGTTGTCATGCATTCACAGCCTTGTTTCTTCGGCTTTGAACCTGCAAAAAAAAGCTGGAATTAGACCCAAGTTGTCTAAATAAAAAAATATAAATATATTTAAAAATCTGTCAAGAAGTTATTGTGTTCTACTTACATGGTTTGTCATGTAAGAACAATACTGCGTCCACTGTAGCAGGTCTGAGTGCAGTCCGTTCCTCCGCTGCTCTACTGAGGCCAGCTGAGAGCAGGGTGCAGACCGGAGCATGCACCTGACACGCATCAGCAGGGATCATCATTTTAAGTTTGCACAGCAAAAGTGCAGCTCTGTGTAAATTGTGGATAGTGATTTTGCGCTCTAGTACTTCTGCTTGTCTGTGGCACACAAACCCCTGCATGTGGGGAGTCTGTGTGTGAGAACTGTGTTGCTTCAGTTTCTCATTCCAGAGGCAAACACGGTTGATAGTGGGATAATTCCCCCTCCAGTTCTCTCTGTGAACAATAAAACGGTTCTAGAAATGTGACTAAAAAGTTCGACACGTCGGGGAAGACGTTGTCCGAGCGCGCCTGCTCCCTGTGAGCCGCCATCTTCTCACACAGCTCGTTGTAGATGTTTTGCACTGACTGTAAGGTACACACAGTGCTGAATCTTGTCTCGCAGTTCAGTCTTTGAGAGCTGTGCAGATAGACCACATGGTTTTCTATACCGCACAAGAGCGTTGGCAGGTGCGTCAGGGTCCAGAAGCCACACCTCAGACTTTGCAACGTGCTGGCTTTGAAGAGTGAGTTCTCCTGTTTTTAGCTTTCCTTTTGTACTTTTCTGCTCCATTATGTCACTTGGTCAAGTGCTAATCCTCAGATGTGTCATAAGAGGAGCAAAGCAGGGCAGGTGGGCGGGGCCATGCATAATTGTTGCGCAATGTGCCGCCAGCGCTATTCTCTTTTCACAGCCTGATTAACTTCTGGACTCTATTTTATTCATTTACATTCCTCATCAGTAAACTTAATGCCTCTTCCTTTAAGTAGATTAACACAATATTATATGGTGCATTATCTGTATAAATAAAGGCTGAATGAATTTAGTTTTATTTGTGCTGTATGATTCGTAAAACCACATCAAAGCCCGAGACTGGCCCAGCCAGCCCGCATATTAATCATATTATAACGTCCGGCCGGGTTTCGGGTTAAAAATGACAGCGCTTCTACATGACCACCTCACTCACCACTAATAATATCTATGTGAGGTATTCCAGTAGGGCTGAACAATTAATTGCATTTGCAATAAAATCACGATATGAAAAAACAAGATTTTCTAATCGCAAAAGCTGCCATTTGATTGGTCACATGACCTGGTTAAGTGACTTGTGAGTGAGTGGAGCAAACCAGAGCAGAGAGTGGGAGAAGTCAACACTGTGCTTTAACCAGTTGCACAATGACGTCAGGCTCGACACAAACTGATCAATCTGAAAGTTTGGTACCAAAGAGGGGCAGCACGTCCGTTGATGGCTATAAAAAAAATAAGACGCTGTGCGTGAGAATTTTTTTTATATCTAAAAGATTTAATAAGAACAGATACTAGTTTATTTTGTGTTCACTGAGTTTGAATTCCCAGAAAATAACGAGTTGGTTAAAGCAGATTCTCTTTATGTTTTTTGCACTTTATTTTTTATGATGTTACTGGCTGGAAAGCAGTAAGTTTAATTTTTTATATCTAATTTTTTATATTTATTTATTAACTGTCATGTGAAGTTCAGACAGTAGTTAGGAAGTTCACTTAACGCGTTTACTATTATGTTTATGAAATGAAAAAATAGAAATGGTGAAAAGGCATAGATTTGTTTGCTTTATTGTAATCTCTGCTTTAAACAAATCTGACATTGTTTATTATAAAACAGATTGATTTATTGCTTCTGTTTGCTTCTGTTTGTTGAAAAAGACTTAAGATATTAAAAAAATAATCACGTTTTAAATCGCAATTGCAATTTATAGAAACAAAATTGCAATTAGATTATTTTCCAAAATCGTTCAGCCCTATATTCCAGTCCGGCTTTCATTAAGCTCACAGCACAGAAACAGTTCTGGTCAGGGTCGCAAATGACCCAGATGGCAGCTGATGCTGGTTCTCCCTCCTTTCTGATCCTCCTGGAATTGGGCTCAGCTTTTGTTACTGTGGATCACGGCATCCTTCTCCACTGCCTACAACATACTGCAGGATTGACTGAGACAGCTCTGGAATGGTTCCGCTCTTACCTCTGACAGATCAGAGTATGTTTCTATTGGGGAAGTAAGATCCTGGACTCACACAGTCACATGTGGTGTCCCTCAGGGGCTAGTCCTTGGGATACATTATTTAACCTCTACATAAGGTGTCTCAAACTTGTGGCCCGGGGCCAATTGCGGCCCAATATTTTTTGGCCCCCTACCTGAAATCAAAGTTTGGTGTTACTGCGACCTGCATATTTTTTTTCTCATGCAACCCATATTTAGTTTCATGACTTTTATTGTTGGGAGCCCACTTCCTGTGTTGCCCCCAAACGCTCTCTCTCTTTTTTAAAAGCTACAAGTGACATTTACTTCCTCATCAATCTCGAATGTTGCTGTGTTGCACTCTGTTCCTGCATCTCCCAAACAATTTGATGCATATCAAATCTGCACTTGCAAACTCGAGTATATGGTGAGTCTGTCGTCATTTTGAAGCAGAATTGTTTCATATTTCACAACCCACTACACATAAGATCTGGCCTCCATTCAAAGTGATGTTCACAGCTAAGGCCTCAAACTGGTCTGCTAAAACAAGATGGGGCTGAGATGGTGTAGAGGCAGTGCAGCCGGCTCAGGACCAGAAGGTCCCGGGTTCGATCCCCGGTCACTGCATACCTCGTTGTGTCCCTGGGCAAGACACTTAACCCCGAGTTGCTCACGGTAGGACTGGCAGCACCTTGCATGGCAGGCTATCGCTACCGGTGTATGAATGTGTGTATGAATGGGTGGATGGCTGGTACTGTGAAGCGCTTTGGGGCCCCTCATAGGGGGCTGGAAAGCGCTATATAAGTAAGCTCCATTACCAACAATCCCAAACCAGTTTGAGGCCTCAAGGGTGAGGCATAGCTCCGCGCTAGCGCGAGCGCGAGGCCACGCGGCGCCACGCTGTGCGAGCTCCGCTTGCACAAGCCTTTGAACGCTCGCGCGAACGCGCCAAGCTCAAATTTTACGACCGCTCACGTGCGCGCGGTGTCTCACAATAAACTGCCCTGGTGGCGGACTGTTTTGTATGACACACAAATGAATTAAATTCCTCTTCTTTATCGCTGATCGGGCCTTTTCTTTTGTTTTTTTGCCAAAAGTCAAGTGATCGCTTGAAGCGGTCACCATTCACTTCCTCCTCCGATGAGGAGGAATGAATGAACTTGTCACGAGTGAACTAAACTCATGTCCAACGTGGATGCGCAGGTTCTAAACATTTCCTGGTGTGCTTGTCTGCTGTGTGGGTTGAAGGACCAGCGCTCCCTGTTTTAATTTTTAGGACTTTTTTATTAACATATAAACACAGAACAAAGCTGCACAGCCCTCTGCCTTTTCTTCTCAGACCCGACCTATCAATCAAATCAGTAGGCTGTCAGCAAATGACCAATCAGCGACCTCAATTTGTCCCGTAGCTAAATGCTCCGCCCTGCTTCTGCTCAAATGACATCAAGTATTTGGAGCGAAAACGTTGGAGCCACACGCTGCTTCGCGCTGAGCTCTGCTGTGAACCCCCCACGCAGAGCACACGCGCGTGGCGCGGCGCTCGCTCCAGCGCGGAGCTTTGCCCCAGCCTTTAGCTGTGAACATAACTTTGAATGGAGGCCAGAGCTTGTCTGTAGTGGGCTGTTATCGTCCCCCCTCAGCAACAGCTGAGGCTCTGTCCTCCCTGACAGAATTCCTAGGAAATTAAAAATTTTAAGAGATTTTTTATCAGATTTCAACATTGACTGGGATAAGTCGACCCCCATCAATGATAAATTCAAGGAATGTTGCCTATCACTCAATCTAAGGCCCTGTTTACACGGACACGATGGGGGAAACGTAAGTTTTTGCGTATGTTAATTAGAGGAAAAGATCTGCGTTGACACGGACAAATTCTGTGTTTACATGCATCCACAGGAATCCCCCCGCCCTCATGAATCTGCTGTAGTTACCATGCTGGGTCATTAGATGGCGCTGTGAATTTTTGAACCTTCACCTAATGCGCATGCGTGCTGCCTCAGTCTGCTTTCCTCTTGGGCTGAAAGTTCAGCTAACAACAATTTAACAAGTTAAAGCTGAATTTTGGATAAGAGTCAACAGATTTGACGCCAAGTGGGACATGCTTCATCTAACAAGCTCCACACCAGTCGCTGAGTGGACCAGAACCGAGTGACGATGTCGGACTTTAGTCCGTGAAAATCAGCTGATTTACAGCAAGTAAATCAATGTTCTTTTTAATTTTATTTTTTTAAATTCTGTTTATAGATGGCCTTCCTTCTCACCTTACAGCCATCCTCTCACACCGATATGAAGATATTTTTTTAAATAGAGAAAGGAAAGAGAGACAGTAAGACAACAAAACACAACAATTATCCACAAAAAGTGCACAAGGCAAACACACCCAACCTCCATCTGCAATCCTGCAAAGTACATGACAGAACACAGCAACACGTGCATAAAGACTAATTACCATACCATACCATACCATTTTATTTATAAAGCACTTTAAACAGGAACAAGTCCACACCAAAGTGCTGGACAAACAAACACGCAACAGGCAACACATACAATGAAGTACAACACGAAAAACATAAAAACATTGCAGATCATAAATCAAACGATCCAGTACAAATCAGCTGGCATTGAAAGCGATGGAGTAGTAGTGAGTTTTTAACCGGAATTTGAAAACCGAGAGGGAGGGGGCCTGTTTGATGAGCAGCGGTAACTCGTTAATTACATTCATGACCTTGCAGTAGATTTCCATAAATATACATACCCATACCTACAAATATATAAACATTATACAGTACATACATATACATTCATATTCATTCACATACCCATCTACATATCTGCATATGATATCTACATATACATCCCTGCATCCATTTGTGTGTGGTTGTGAGAATGCATAAGTGAATAAGGTTTCTCGAATAGAACATACAATAGTGACCGTGGAGCATCAGAGATCCGCCCCCCAAGGCCCGAGGCAGACAAAGGGGCGATCAGAGCCCAAGATCCCAAGAAGGACCCTGAGCCCAGAGTCCCCAGGGCCACCCAAACAGGACGAGCCACTCACCCACTCCCCAGATCCGACCAAAGGGGAGAACCGGAAGAGCCCCACCAGCGACTACACACAATGACCCCCCCCCCGGGGCCAACAGTGACAAACTCACAGGCCCCCGCCGGAGCCCGCTGCACCAACGTAGCCCTAGGCCCGGACACAGAGGCCCGGGCACCGGGGACGTTCACTCCTCAGGCCCAGACCCGACAGGACCAGAGGACCCGAGCCCCACCAGGCAGCCACCAGGCCTAGCCGACACACGCCCAAGCGCCCAACCCCCGACAGCAAGGGCCCCAAGCACGTCCGCAGGCAAAGGCACACCCACCTGGGGGCCACGTGGCAGGAGCGCGACACCAAGTAGCCTCAGATGTATCAGAGAGGGGGCAGTCCAAGTTCAGCCTGACAATTAGACATTCACACACAGACACACTCACTCAGACCCACCCACATCCTCATCCTCACTCACACAAAAACAAACAATAACGACACGTTCCATTCATAATCCTGATGCATCCTCTATACCCCCTAGGTTCAAGACATGTACCCGCCCCCTACATGGGGCAGCCCACACCCAAACCCAGGAGGTAGGCCCATTCATTCTGGGGCGGAGGGTATCCGATATCCAAGATTCGGACCAACCCGCGCCTTGCTGACAGGACAGGACACCCGAGCCCAAGCAGCCCTAGGGAGAGTACAATACCAGCCCCGCCCACGGCAAACCCCCAAGCCCCGAACCCTCCCATAGTCCAGGACAACATCCGACGGCCCGTCACCTTACTCCACTCCCAGAATGTCCGCCAGGGAACCGGGGGTGAAAAAAAAAAATAAATAAATATAAATAAATAAATAAATAAATAATAAAAATTAACAAACCTAGACCCCGACACACACACACCCCCATCCCCAAATGTGCTGTTGATGTGTGTTGTTGTAAAGTGCACTTAAAAAAAGGGAAAGAGAAGGAGCAAAGGCTGACATAATGCAAGTTTCCCCTTCCACCCCAACTCTAATCCAGGCCCTAACTGTCTAAATGCATAATTGTGAGTGAGCACAGGCATCGGATGCGAGAGTAGTATCATCTCGCCACCTATAACCATAGTGCCCACCCCAAATTCCTATATGTGAATTTTATGAGGATGTTTATGAGTGAATGTCTAAGGTGTATAATAAAATTGAGTTCCAAGTGGTTCTGAACAACAGAGATGTAAAAAAAGTTGCAACACACCCGAGCCTAAAAATCCCTACATGTATTAATTTGAAATGAAGAGGGCGGAGGTGCGTGGTGAGGGATGGGGAGAAAAATAACTGCAGGAACAAACGCTCCCGCAACGAGTCAGCTCCCCCGCTGACCCTACATACCCCCTCCCCAGCTCGCCAAGGTCCATCCAAGGAACGAGGCCAAAACACCTCTCCGACCGCCAGGCCCATTGAACTCTAGACCAGAGAGGGACACGGACACGAGGGCCGCCAGCCGCAGGACCAACAGCCCACATCCACCAGGGCTGCCAAGACCCCTACGAACCGTAGTCAGCCCGCCGCCCAAGAGGACACAAAATCCCGCTCGGACGACACGGCCAAGAGCGCCAGCCCAACCGCCGACAGAGCCAGGAAGCACCGGGAGCAGGCCCACACCATAGAAAAGGGCCCACCCACCAGCCATGTATAGTCCCTGACCGTTATCAAGGACACTTTCCCAGCCCCCACCCCAGAATAAATACTACACCCACCCTTCATACTAACAACTTTCAAAACACATAACACACTAGACACCCAGGCTGGCTCAACCCGCCTCCTCCCATGGGCCACCAGTCACGCCCCCAGACACCCAACCCCCCAGCTCATGAAACCCCAACCCACCAGCGAGCCGAGGGGCCCCCGGCCAGAGCCGGGCACCAGAGCGCAAGCCAGCCCATAGCCTGGTGATCCGTCCGCCAGAGCAGAGCCCAAGATCCCCGATCCCCACCGGCCCAAGCCCGGGGACGACACGCCCCCAGAATCCCAAGCCCCCGGCGCTCACCCCAAAACCCCCCAGCACAGTCGGGTCACCGAACAGTGACCCATGACCGCCGCCACAGACCACATGAGGGCCCACATGCCACCCCCAGCAGACATCTCCCAGAACCCCCCCGGTCCTTACCAGGTTGAAGATAGGGTCCTCCCTGCCCAAACAGCCCCAACCCCCCGGTGCCTCATACCCCGACCTCCTCCCACACCAGCCCCAATGCCCCACAAGGCCAGATCCCAGACCCCTCACCCTCACTACGTAATGGATCCGATCAAAGAATGCCAGAGAGATTGATCCGATGTGTCGGCAGATGCTGTTTCAAGACTAATATGATCTAACAGAAGATTTTTATACTGATTAATGCTAAGATTATTTTTATTTTTCCAATTTAGGAGTATAGTTTTCTTTGCGATGCATAAGGCAGTGAAGATCATGCGATATTTATTTTTTTCTAGTGTAACATCTTCAAGGATAGCCAATAAGCAAACAGATGGAGAGAGTGGAATATTACATTTCAGACATGTAGACAAGTCCTCACATACCTGGACCCAGAACCTCTGAACGGGTGGACAGAACCAGAGTGCGTGAATATAATCATCAGGTATATTACTTGTGCACTGTGAGCAATTGTTGGATGATGTAAATCCCATCTTAAACATTCGCTGACCTGTATAATGTACTCTATAGAGAACTTTATACTGTATTAATTGTAAATTAGATATTCTAGTCATTTTAAATGTTTTTAAAAATAATTGAGACCAGGTGTTTTGGTCAAAGTTGACTGATTAATCTGTCTTCCATTTTGCAGCAGGAAGCGTTATGGAGTAATCGATTCTAGACAATTTCTTGTACATTTTAGATAATAATTTGGGTTGTTTAAGATTAATGAATTCTGACACGCATATTGGTGTCTCTAACAATTCTCTATTAAGCTTAAATTTCTTTTTTACAATAGACTTAATTTGTTGATATTCTAAGAAGTATTTATTGTCAATGCCATATTGTATTATTAATTCATTAAATGAAATAAAGTCTACACCATCAAATATGTGTTCCAGACGTTCAATTCCCTTAAGTCTCCAACCTGAGAAATTTAACATATTATTTTCTTTCTGTATGTCAGGATTGTTCCAGATGGGTGTTTGTCTGCATGGGAGTAGTGAAGACTTTGTCATTTTCAGATACTCCCACCATGCTGTCAGAGATGAGCTAATACTGATACTTTTAAAGCAGACATGTTTTTTTATATTTATACTAATAAATGGCAGATCTGAAACCCTAATATTATTACATAAAGTTTGCTCTATATCTAACCAAGTAACATCTAGTGCATTTGGATTTAGCCACTTTGAAATATATTCTAACCTATTTGCTAAATAGTAGTGATAAAATCTAAAAAAGCTAAGTCTGGTCCTCTGGACATTTAAACCCCCCACAAACAAGGTGTACCTTTAAGACCAATTGTTAGCATGATTAACTCGGTCACTTACAATGTTTCCAAATATCTGGCGTCTGTACTCATCCCTTTAGTTGGTAGCTCAGAAAACCACATACAGAGCACCATGGACTTTGTGGATAAGGTGAGGGATGTCATCATGGAGACTGATGAAACAATGGTCTCTTTTGAAGACTGGTAAAATATTGGTTCCAATATATTCCAAAATTATTTATAAAATTCTGCTGGATAGCCATCTGGACCAGGAGATTTTTTTTATTTGGCTTTTTTTTTATTGCTTCATGGAGTTCTGCTGATGTTAATGGTGAGTCTAGGTCTGATGATTGACTACTGTTTAATTTTGGAAGTGTTAGTCTATCCAAGAATTGATTGTTATCCTCATCTGTTGAATTTATTTGTGGAGTGTATAGAGTTTTATAAAAATCTCTAGAAACACTGTTTACTTTTCCCTCATCATAAGTTATATTTCCATTTGTGTCCTTAATACTGTATATAGATGTTTTTTCTTTGTTTAATTTGAGTTGGTTAGCTAAAAAGCTCCCTGATTTATTACTGTGTTCAAAATGTTCTAATTGAAGTCTTTCTACCAAGATTTTTTTCTTTTTATCAATAAATTCATTTAATTCTAACTTTGTCTTGCATAGCTTTTTTTTGTATATCTTCTCCTTGTATACCTTCTAGTAATTTTATGGATTTCTCTAATTCCTCAATACGTTTATTTTCTTTTTATTTGTTGAATAGGATATTATTTTTCCTCTCATAACTGTCTTCCCAGCCTCCCAGAGTGTACATGCTGATGTTCCTGGCAAGTCATTAAACTCCAAATACAGTGTCCATTCATTTTTTAAATATTGTATAAATTCTTCGTCTTTTAGCAGTGAGGTATTTAATCTCCAGTTTATATTTTTTGGGTTTTCTTTATTATTAGCTAAATTTAATGTAACTGGCGCATGATCGCTGACAGCAATAGGGTGTATCTTGGTGTCTGAAATGTTAGTCAGCAATGAATTTCTTACTATGAAATAATCTAGATGAGAATAAGATTCATGCACATGTGAAAAGAAAGAATATTCTCTGCTATCAGGGTGAAGAGAATGCCATGCATCGCAGAGTCCATAATCACTCATGTACTGTTTTACTATATTTATGGATTGCCAGCCTCGTTGAGCTCCTACTGTATTTAGCCTGTCCATTTTATCATCTAAACCAGGGGTGTCAAAGACCCGGCCCGCGGGCCGCATCCGGCCTGCCAGGGGGTTTTAGTCGGCCTGCGGATGAATCTGAATTATTAAAAAAAAGAATAAACGCTATTTTCTTAAAAATCTGCAGTTCCTATGTTGTCCGCTATAGAGGCGCTGTGTTTTAGTCAGTTGTTGTCCTACTCAAACCGGCTGCCTCTAGGACCCAGGGGCGCTGTGTTTTAGTATGAAAGACGCAGCAGATAGCAAACGGAGGCTCTGCTCATTTTCCCTGTCTTCATGTGCGCAGCAAGCGTTCATCCTGATGTGAAACAGCACAAAAACAAGATTTCAGGGTTGCTGAGGGAGTTTGAGAAACGATTTCAGGTCTTTAGAAGAATAGAATATATCTTTATTGACAGGGCACATGATTGAAATTACGCACACAAGATGGGCCGAGTGCACGAAGTCACAGTCGTGTCAGCACCACCACAAAGGCAAACTCGAGACAGAATTTGCAGTTTTTCTCTCACCATCAGAGCTTCTGATGTGCTGTTGACATGTTGAAATCATTTATTTGCAGTGTGATGTAGAATTGAAGGACAAATTTGCCTCTGTGGGCTTGGAAACATTTTACAAGTATCTCTTACTATCCTAAACTGACAGCACTGGCTGCAAAAATGTCCATGTTTGGGACTACCTACCTGTGAGCAAGTTTTCACTAACAAACATTAATAAAACAGCTACGCTCAAAGCTCAATTTATGGGTTCACAGTTGCTTCCTAGATGTGGAAAATGGATTTAAAATTCATTCATTTCTAAATTTTGATGCATTTTTAACATGCAGGAAAGTGTTTTAACAAAACTGTTTTTTTTAATGTCCAGAGGCCCAGACTTAGCTTTTTTAGATTTTTCTACCTGGATTATTGAGCATGCATCAGGGTATTTAACAAAACAGTTTGTTGAATAAATGTTTTAAAACGTGCAATCACTGATCAGTTTTTTAATGTGTAATGCACTTAAATGTTAAACTGAGTAAAAGTGTAAAAGGACAATTAATTTAATGTTAATATTTTTATAATTTATTTATTCTTTGCACTAATACAAAGAAAAAAAGTGGACTTTTGGAATGAGTATTCTGGTCTGGCCCCCTTAAGATCAGATTAAGCTGTATGCGGCCCCCAGATCAAAATGAGTTTGACACCCCTGATCTAAACCCAAGTTAAGGTCACCTCCTATTACCATTGTGCAGTCCATGTGATTTGATAGAATAGAAAAGAGATCATGAAAAAAAAACAGCGGCGTCCACATTTGGCCCATATACACTAATAATACAATATTTTTGACTGAGTATGGATAATTTTAATATTATATATCTACCGTGAGGATATATAATTGTGTCTAATATTGTGAAGTTAACATTTTTATGCATTAGTATTGCTACCCCCCTCTGTCTCGAATTATAGCAGGCTGAAAATACATCAGGAAACTCAGCAGATTTTAGCTCATCCATAGTTGATGGTAATCTCTGAATTTCTTGGAGTAATACAACATCTGCCTTTAATCTCTCTTGTTAAAGATTCTATATTTTTTATGTTGGCTACCGGCTCCATTAATATTCCATGTGACAAACCTTAAAGTGTCCATACTTGTGATTGTGAGAATATAGATAAACCACACCCATCCATCCATCCATCCATCCATTTTCTTCCGCTTATCCGGGGTCGGGTCGCGGGGGTAGCAGCCTAAGTAGGGAGGCCCAGACTTCCCTCTCCCCAGCCACTTGGAGCAGCTCCTCTGGGGGAATCCCAAGGCGTTCCCAGGCCAGCCGAGAAACATAGTCCCTCCAGCGTGTCCTGGGTCTTCCTCTGGGTCTCCTCCCGGTGGGACATGCCCGGAACACCTCACCAGGGAGGCGTCCAGGAGGCATCCTAACCAGATGCCCGAGCCACCTCAACTGGCTCCTCTCGATGTGGAGAAGCAGCGGCTCTACTCCGAGTCCCTCCCGGATGACTGAGCTTCTCACCCTATCTCTAAGGGAGAGTCCAGCCACCCTGCGGAGAAAACTCATTTCAGCCGCTTGTATCCGAGATACATAAACCACACCCATCATCACAAATATAAAAAATAATAAAACACCCAGGTAAAAACATAATCTTTGAGGGTTGATTATTTATCATTAAGAAATAATCTAAGTGTTGTTCTTGAGGATACATCCGGGTTGTATTTCTTTATGAGGTATTTGTGTGGGTTGACATGGGTGTATATCTGCCCTTGTGCCTGTGTGCTAATAAAAGATTCATTCAACCTTTATTTATACAGGCTAGCCTCGTTGAGTCACGGGGACTCATTTACAAGAGGGACCTGTCTCACTCACACCAAACAACCATCCACTCTCACACTCACACCCAGGGTCAATTTAGAGTTACCAATCAGCCTAACATGCATGTTTTTTGGTCTGGATATGGAGAAGACAAAAGGAAGAGACAGAAAACATAAAATTAAAAGGAAAACAAACAGGCAAAAAACAGCAAAAACAAACAACCGCTGTGACATTGTTCACCTTCACCAGTGCAAACACTGAGCTATGCTTTAAATTTCATTTACAAACACCAGTTAATTCACCTCCAGTGTAACAAGCATTAGACCAGGACTACTCAACTAAACCACCCACGGGCCACAATCACTTAAAGCCAAGGGTTCAAGATTAATTTATCAGTACCTGCTGTCATTAAATAGCTTTGTTTTATAATTAAAGCTATGATATATATATATATATATATATATATATATATATATATATATATATATATACATATATATATATATATATATATATATATATATATATATATATATATATATATATATATACAGGTAGCCCCTCGAGGTACGTCAGGGATAGGGACCTACGTGTGTGACTTAGGTCGATGTTGTCGTACCTCGCGGACCAAAAACACATGCCTGTCGTAGGTCCGCGTTTCTGACATAGGTCGCGGCTATACCGCTAACGGAGCGCCGCACACATATTTAATGGCATGAGACTGAACAAGCAGACATACTAAGGCCATAAACACGCACAGAACTGCACAGTAAATGAATACTGTACTGTACAATAAATAAAAAATATAATGTCTTACTTTGAGCCGGTGGCCCCGACTGCCAGGCGGACATTTGCGGCGAGCTCCCGGCCGCAGATGGCCCCTCCGCGGCATGTCGGCTCGGTGTCTTCGCCTGTGTTAGCTGCTTTGTTAGCTGCTGTCGTTAGCATGTCGGGCGGCGTTGTGGCCGCCGATCGCGGGGCGATCCGCGGCTGCTCCTCCGGACCTGAGACGTCCACAGAGTTGACCGAGTGTTTCCAGCTAATTTATCCGTATGAGGCAACCCTGATCGGGCACACGGAGCCAGCTGACAGTAGCCTCTGGAGCTCCATTGACCGCAGTACAGTTGTAAAATGGCGACCGGAAGTGGCGAGCGGAAACGACCGGAAGTTGCGTAAATACGATAAATTTCTAATCAAAACGTAAAATTAATAATTATACTTTATTTATAAAGCCATTTAAAACAACCACAGCTGCAACAAAGTGCTATACACATGAAATTAATAACTTTTAAACACACAAAAAAAAAAATAATAATTTTTTTTTATTTTTTTTTTAATCATATTTTTATTAAATATGATAAAATCGTAAGTCTGAGTTGCCGTAGGTCGCAGGTGTCGTACCTCGAGGGTTTCCTGTATATATATAGGAATATTGTTAAGTTTATTTTTAAATTGTACCCACTGATGGACCATTTAGTTCACCAGCGGGCCTGACTTGGCCGTATGTTGAACAGCCCTGCTCAAAACTAACCTGTCGTTGATCCTCTTAATAAAGCCACGGAGTCACGTCCCGTTCCCTGTACAGCTGTCCATTTACATAAAGCCTGTCAACAGACACTGTCGCTCTCTTTCCTTCAGAAATAAACTTTTTTCTGATTGGAAACAGAACGCGTCTCCAATCCAGGATCTCTTTGGGAAATTGATCATTTACGCTGTAGTTTGTCCCTCATAACTCTCTGCCTTGTTTGATGACCTGTATTTCTGCTTATAATGTTCAAACTTAGCGAAAATCGGTCGGGGACGCTTGTTATCTGATTTTTTAGATCCGAGCCGGTGAACACGATGGAATGTGATCGATCTTACCGTTTCGTTCGGGAGTTTCAGCTCGCGTGAATGAAGTCACGGATAGTAACTTACGCGTCTTCATCTGCTCGCTCCTAGCCTGGCCCTCGCCTTCCTGCACAGCTCCGCTCAATTCTCATTTCCCTTCACTGTAGTCTGGGACTTCTCCCATAGACAACGATTTCTCCGGCCGAGTTTTGACCGGACCAATCAGAGAACAGAAGGGGCAGAGTTTTTGGCCCCTAACCCACGCCCCCACCTGTCCCAGCGCACAGCCAACGAGCATTCGCATGTTCTCATTCAAAGCGATGCAAAGCGATGCAGGACTGTTTTATATGTGACACAAATGCAAAGGTGGGCACATGAACGCTAGGGACCGCTAATGCGCTAATCCGCTTACAGCAGGCCTAACGTTTTTGTCAGCGTAACAACGGAGTGACTAACTTTTATAATTCATAAGCGGATTTGTGCTATTTTTATTTAAAACGCAATACAGCTAATAACTAATTATTTTTCATTCAACCTTTATTTAGTCAGGTAAATCTTTTGAACCTCATGGGCTCATTTACGAAAGCGACCTGCTAAAACTAAAGAACAATGAACAGCAGTGGTAGAATTTCCTTAAACAATAAACAATAAACAAACAAACAATAAACAATAGAAAACAAAAGAGAGAAAAAACAAAAGAAAGTTTTTTTTTTTTTTTTTATTTTTTAACAAAGTATCAAAAAACTAGCAAAACATTATAAGGTAGACGTATAAAATCAAAGACAGGAACAAATCTGCATTGGTTTTTGCCAGGATTCCAACAGATTCTGAAAACCATTTAGAGAAGTCAAGGTCGAGAGCTTCAGATCTTTTTGTAAGATATTCCATGAAGCAGGAGCGGAGTAGGAGAAGGCCCTTTTTCCAAGTTCAGTCCTCACTGACGGAACACTGCAGGTAATCATGTCCTGAGAGCGCACACTGTAGCTGCACTCACGCAAAGACATGTAGGAGGAGATGTATGAGGGCAGCAGACCAAGAAGTGATTTAAAGATGAAAATGTACCAGTGGAAGAGTCTGCGTGAGGTTAATGATGTCCAGTTAACCAGTGAATACAGGGTGCAGTGGTGGGTACGATAATCACAACCAGTTATGAATCTTAGTGCACCATGATAGACAACATCCAACATCCGCAGGGTGCTTGTAGGAGCATTCATGTAGAGAATGTCACCGTAATCAATGGAGGGAAGGAAAGTCACAGACACAAGGCGTTTCCTGACATTCAGTGATAGACATGATCTGTTTCTGAAAAAGAAACCCAGTTTAACTTTCAGTTTCTTTACTAGGTTTTCCACGTGGAGTTTAAAAGAGAGATGTGAATCAATCAGGATACCCAGATATTTATAGGAATCAACAAACTCAATAGAGACACCATTTGAAGATAAAATCAGAGGAAGATCTGCTGGGACCGACTTCCTATTTGAAAAAAACATCCCTTTTGTTTTATCAGCATTTAGGACAAGTTTGAGACGGAACAAATCTGACTGGATGATGTCAAAAGCGGATTGCAGTAACTGTTATTATCTATCAGTAAAAACGAATAAACTTATTTACAGGCTCTTATGCTGGCTCCGTAGCTGCTTGTTTTACCTTTTTCCCCCTTGCTCCCTCACCGTAAAGAGCAGAGAGGAGGGAGGGTTGGAGGGGGAGGGAGCAGAGGGGAGAACAGACGCGGATCTACCATGTAGGCAAATGATGCCGTTGCTTGGGGCCCCAAATCAGCAAGGGCCCCGGCCCGCCCCGGCCAGTCACCTACATCACTAACATTGCTCATGCTTGTTAATGTACATTTAACATAAAAATAATTATAGCTACGATGAAAACGATCATTAAAAACGCAATACAAAAACCGGTCGATTTCTGTATCCCCCTACTAAAAATGGACTATTCCATCTTGACATCTTCCGGGTCAGAGGTGAACTCGGGTGCTAACGTTTATGGCTAGCTGTTTGCGCTCGGTTTCTTCATAAATCCGCAGAGAACCCCGCTGTTTCAAGCCAAATTAACGCGGCCGGAGGATTGTATTGTGTGTTTTGTGTCCACCACTCGACGGTGAGTCGTTTGTTTTATTTATTTGGGTTCCTTTTATGTAGAAATGCGGTGGCGACACGCCCGTGTATTTGAGATTTAAAAGTGGTCTTAGGGATTAAAAGATCATTCTCATTTTGTTAATTTCGTGGCCGAATAGAATATATGTACGTAAAGTATTAAATAAATCCTTTGATTTTTGTAATTTCATCCTTTTAGGATCATTTTAGTTACTTTTCATTAAATCTGTTGACTGCCTATAGAATTTTGGAATTGGTTTAATTTATTTTTTGGTTGCGCAACAAAAAAGAAATTACTATTTGTTTTTTGAAACAATATTGAAGTAAAAAAAGAAGGAGTTTGTGTTTATGCCTGTGGTTAACACAAACTCCTTCTTTTTTTTCTCCAATAAAAGACGAACGTAAAATATGTTGTCCCGAGTGGGATTCGAACTCACGTCAAGAAAAGGCTTGAAACTGAAACCCAATGCTCTAACCACTGGACCATCGGGTATGTTGCATAATGTAGTTCCAGTTTTGCATTTAAGGAATAGCCCCTTGGAAAATCCTGGCTACGCTCGTGTAAAAGACGCTGATTTGTAATCAGTTATTAACAGAAATTAAACTCAGTAGCACTAACATATACTGTATATCTTTGCAGCCTCTGCAGCGGAGCAGCTGTGTGTGCACGTGCACTGGAGGGAGACATCTGTTTAACCAAGCATCGGCAGCAGGACACTTTCCTGTCTAAAACTCCGCCTGCTGCTAAAACAGCCAATCAGTGATTCAGTGGGCGTTGTGAAGCAGCCAATTGGAATTGCCAACTGAGATTGATTAATGTTACACTTTGAGCACGGTTGAGAGTGAAAATGAAAATGCAAATTGTTCTTAGTTTCCTCTGGAGCTCTGCTACAAAATGAGCAGTCTTGATTTAGAAAATGAAAATGATTTAATTTAAATTTTATTTATGAGACAAAAAAGGCAGCTTGACTTTGAAATTAAAAAGCATTTCTGCTATTTCATTTTAATTTTCAAAATTGACATTTCAAAATGAATTTTGGTCACTTTTTACTGGGACATGTTTTGAAAATTAAATGTTAAACGTTATTTTATTTATCTTTTTAATTAATTTACACAATGAGCAGTCTTGATTTAGAAAATGAAAATGATTTAATTTAAATTTTATTTATGAGACAAAAAAGGCAGCTTGACTTTGAAATGAAAAAGCATTTCTGCTATTTCATTTTAATTTTCAAAATTGACATTTCAAAATGAATTTTGGTCCCTTTTTACTAGGACATATTTTGAAAATTAAATGTTAAATGATATTTTATTTATCATTTTAATTAATTTACAAATTGAGCAGTCTCGAAGAAGAAAATGAAAATGCAGTTTGGATTATTCATTTTAAATTTTATTTATGAGTCAAAAAATGCTGCTTGACTTTGAAATGAAAAAGCATTTCTGCTAATCCCTTTTAATTTTAAATATGAGACACAATGGCTTACATAAGGAAGGACATCAGACAATAAGCAATTGCCAAGTCTGAGTTAGTTCGCTGTGGTGACCCTTGAAGAAGCAACCAAAAATAAAGAAAAATGTGGGAATTGACATGCCTCAGCCCTCCTTCCATCTTTACCTGCCATCTGTTTCATATAATTTGTCAGGTTAACATTTTTCTCATGTGTAGCACAGTAAAAAATAACTGCTGAATTCAGTTCTGCACGTTGCTCTGCTCCAATCTCACTTGCCACGGTCTTTCAAGTTCTTGAATCCTATGTCTAAGGACTAGGGGTGCACCGATTTCAATTTTCTGGCCGATCACCGATTTTTAGAAAGTCTGACCTGCCGATTCCGACTTTGGCCGATACCGATTTTCAGGTGTGAAAAGGTCAAAATGTACCTTAAATTTTCCAATCTTACTTTATTGTAAACAAAATGTAACTATAAAAAATCAGTTCATTTTACTCTTTCACTTGTTACATTTTAAATTAATTTTTATTTTCATTTAAAAAAAAAAACAAAAAAAGATAATGCAGCATGTGTAACATTTTCAAGTCAGTGGGTAATAAGAAATAACACTCGCACAGGTAAGTTTGTCCTCACAGACTTATTCCAGTCATTTTTTCATTAGTGGCAGGTTTTTCTTGATGAACAAAAGCATTTCTGCTTTGTCACCAGACAGGCGACTTCTTTTCTCATCTACTACATGTCCAGCCAACTAAACAGGCGCTCGCTTTCAATGCTTGTGCATGGGGCAGAGAGATAGGTTCCAAGTAGAGCAAGATGAGGGAAACAATTTTCATTGATCCTCCAGTAGACCAATGGGTCCTGGCCCCTTTCAACAGGAACCTCCGATAGGTAGTTCTGTACCTGCATAGCTGAAGGGCTGGCCAGCTGTTGCTCCTTTTCAATGTTCTCCTTTAAGATTTCATCTTGAACTGCAAACAGTAGACTACACCTTTTTGCTGCAGATTCATCGATGTCAGGAGGTCCCACTTCAGAGAATGTTCCTGCAGCAGGTGTGCATCTGGTCCCCCCCTCTGCTGAGAAGTAGTGATTCTTGTACCTTGTTTTGCATAAACAAAGAAAGATGGGTCAATCATTGTGTTTTGTATACATTAAAAGTTTTTTAAATTGCATGTAAATAAAGAAATGCATTTCAAATTGAAATGCATTTCTTTATTTACATGCAATTTAAAAAACATTTAAATTTAAAATAAACATTTCTTGATTGAAATTTTCAATAAAGAAATGTTTATTTTAAATTTAATTTAAATGTTTCTTGAAATATAGTAGTAGGCTAAAAGTAATTGTGACTAAAATAGAATATTCACAGTTACTTACCTTGGATCCAGAATAGTGGCCAAGCTGTACAGAAGCTCATGCAGCATCTTCTCACAACAGCCTCCAGCAATGTAGCTTTGGTTTTACCCACACCACGGTCTGTGCTGGCTTGCCTCTCCAAAATCCGTTGAGTGCAGTGATGGCTGGGATTACAGTTTAAGAGTACTTGATTACGTTCGAATTGTTCGTCAATCCACTGTGCAGTAAAACTTAACATGGACATTAAACTTACATCAGAAGTCCAGATGTCTGTTGTACAGCTGAGTTTATTTGGATTAGCTTTTAGCAGGCTGCGGGTGTCTCTCAAAACGTGGCCGAACATCTCCGGTAATGAAACATCAGAAAAATATCTCCGCCTCGGCATATAATATTGTGGGCTCACGTGCTTCATGAAGCTTCTAAAACCTTTGTCCTCAATGACTGAAAAGGGCTGGTCGTCTAATGCCATGAACTCCATCACTTTCCTCGTGGTAGCTTTGCTCTTTTCGTTGTTCATAAAAGTTAACAGCGGCTGTGAAAACCACCGACTGGCTCTTTGATAGCGCTAGCTTTAGCTTAGCATTAGCTTAGCTTGGTTGCTCGTTTCAAACGTTGCACACTTGGCTGCATGGTGATTTTTTAAATAGCGAACAAGGTTTGTTGTATTAAAGGTTTTTGTTGTGGCTCCACCACGACTTACTTCGGCTTTACACAAGTTGAGATCTTTTGCTCATTTTAAAATAGTAGAACTTCCAAACAGACAACATGGCTGCTCCGAGTGACCTGTGTTGACTGTGTTAACGCGCATGTGCAGACGTGACCTGGTGGGCGGGTCGGTTAGTCAGCCCCCTCACAGCCCACTCCCTCTCACAGCAGAGAAAAAGGGACAGCGGCTGATTTTCAGACCTTTGCGGAGGCAGGATAAAATCGGTGGATAAAATCGGCTTCTCATTTAACGATCGGCCAATCGCCGATTTCCCCAAATTAAGGAAATCGGGGCCGATCGATCGGCCGGCCGATTTATCGGTGCATCCCTACTAAGGACAATCCAAATAAATATAAAATGATTATGGTTAATAAAATTTTTACTATAAGCTTATGTCTGAAATGTTATGCACCGTGGTGCAGGAGTTCCGACAGCAGTTGTGCATGCATCCTGTGGAGCTGTCTGGAGACGCTGTGCGTAAAACAACTGTAGGGCACACAGCTGAAGGTGGATGAAGACGCTGCCTGCGGGACATGCAGTCCACGTCTATGCTGGGTAGGAGCGTGGTGCGGCTGGAACATCCACAGACCGGGCAACATCTCCTCTCATATTTTTAATAAATAATCAAAATAAAAATGTGCGATGACTTTGGACTTGTAGGGGCAGAGGTTTGTGTTGCCGGATCAAAGTGGTCAAAATGGGAGAGTTCCCAGATCTTGTTCTGGCAGGATCTGGCTCAAATTAACCACTGAAGGAGGAGGTGGAACACCTGGAGAGCTGGTGCAAAGAGAATAACCTTCACATCAATCAATCAATCACCTTTATTTAACCAGGTAGAGCCCGTTGAGATCGAGATCTCT
>JBBPBX010007627.1:29964-64681 GCA_038048925.1 Garcialebias charrua | reverse complement strand
ATTCTACCCATTTGGTGAATGCACAGGTTACCGTGAGAAAATATTTATTTCCTCTAGAGCTCTTAGTGAGTGGTCCAACCCAGTCGATCTGGAGGTCAGACCATGGGAATGCAATGCCTCTGCTTTGCAGTGGTGCTCTGTGAAGTGGTCTGGTTGGCTGAAACTGGCCACAGACCACGCACCCTTCAATGTAGTCCTTGACATCCTTCTTCATTCCAGGCCAATAGGCAATTTGTTTTAATGCCGTCAGCGTGGCTTTATCTCCTTTGTGTCCTGCGGACGGGAGATCATGGGCATGAACTAACATCACCCCCCTTTGGTCATGGGGAACCACGAACACAGGTGAGGACGTTGGTCCATGAGCGAAAGTTAAGATGCCCTTGATTAGTTTTAGCTGTTTGCGCAGCTGATAGAGGACCTTAAGGTCTGGATCGGAATCCAGGTCGTCTTTAGACGGACTATTTTTTTTCGGATCAGTCAGGTACAGTATCATGGAGTTGATAGCAGGATCCGACTTTTGTAGTTGGATGATGTCTGGGTCAGTCAGTGCGGGTCGTACAGAGACTGCGTTGTCAGCAGGTCTGGTTGCGGCCTGTGCACGTGTGACTGCCATAACTCTGACTGAAGGATGTGTTGGCAGAGTCTCGATTAACCAGGAGGGGTCGAAGGACCATAGAGGACCTTCGTCGGCTCCTTCTTTGGCTAAGGAGTCTGCAATGTCATTGTAGTGCTTGTCATCGCCTGGGACTCTAGAATGCCCTGGAACTTTCTTCCAGTAGATCTGTAAGTCGTGTGATGTCACCAAGTGATCACACGCTATGAAAAGCTCTTTGTGTTTGACCACTTTTCTGTCGCTTGTTAGGAAACCGTTCTGTTTCCACACAGCGAGGTGACAAGCGAAACTTAAACGAGCATAGTTAGAGTCAGTGCAGATAACTAGCGTCTTGATGGAGCGTTCTACTACCATCTGGAGAGCTATTAGGATTCCTGCAATCTCAGCATACTGAGAAGTCTGAGAGCCTAATTTGTAGCTGAAAGTTATCTGCTCTTGGTCTTGGAGGAGGACCCCTCCAACACCTGCTCTGCAGATCTTGTCGCGGAGGAATGAAGATCCATCCACGTACAACGTTGTCATATCTTTGCAGATATTGTCATCAAAGAAGTGGTGATTCGGGTCTTCAGTTACTGGGGGTTTTACCTCAACCGGCGGCTGGGTGGCTGGTACATCTTGTGTACACTTCTGGCAGATTGCCAAGTCCGTCCCCAGATGTGACTTCTTGTTTTGACCATAACGTATGTCTAGGTTAAAACTTTGAAGCGCCATGAGCCACGTTGCAACACGTGAGTTTGTCACCACACCATCTCTGATGCGTTCACTGTTAAGAAAGGTCACTGGCTGGTGTTGTGTTTCCACAATGATTTTCTGTCCACCAATGTAGCTGGAGAAATGTTTAACTGCCCACACTGTGGTCAGTAAAGCTTTCTCACAGTCTGAGAATCTCAACTCGGGGCCTGCCATCGTTTTGCTGGCATAGGCTACTACACGTTTGTCTCTGTCGTGTATCTGGTACAGACCTGCACTTATGCAATGAGCTGAGAAGCCCACTTCCAAGTAAAACTCTTTGTTGTAGTCTGGGTAGACTAAACAAGGGGCTGACTTGATCCTGTTTATAAGAGCGTCCATTGCCTGTTGCTGTTTGTCAGTCCAAACAAATGGTACGTCTTTTTTAAGGAGTTCAGTCAGTGGTTTCGCAAGGTCCGCATAGTTTTCGATGAACTGGTTCGAGTAGTTACACACGCCCAGAAAACTTTGTAGTTCTTTGAGATTGGTGGGGACTTTGAGATTGTCGAGGCCTTGGGTGCGAGTCAGCTGTGGTTGTACTCCGTCAGGACCTACAAGTAGGCCAACGTAGTCCACTTTGGTTCTGCACCATTGGCATTTTGACAGTGATATCTTAGCACCAGCAGTTGTCAGCTGATTCAGAACGTGGTCGATCTCAGCCAAATGTGAGTCCAGTGTTGGCTGCCTCAAAAGGACATCGTCCACGTAGATCAGTGTTCCACGCTCGTGGGCGTCTGGACATGCTTTGTTCAAGAAGATGTTGAACTCTGCAGGTGAGTTAGCGTAGCCAAAGGGACACCTGTTAAAGGTGTACTGACGGCCACCAAAAGTGAAAGCTAGTTTGTACTGGTCCTCGGCGCGCACAGGGATGGTCCAAAAACCAGAGGCGACGTCGAGGGTCGAGAAGTACTTACCATTGGTGACCTTGGGCAGTTCCTGTTGGAGTTGCGTCATAGGCCATCTGGATAAGGGAACTTGTTTGTTTAGCTTTCGGTAGTCTATAGTGAGTCTCCACTTACCATTTGGTTTTAACACCGGCCATAAAGGCGCAGAGTAAGTGCTGTTACAGTATCGGATGATACCTTTTTCTAACAGGTCATTAATGATTTCTCTGATAGGTTGATGTGCTGCCAGAGGAATCTTGTACTGTCTGACAAATGCAGGGGGAGCATTAGGCGGGGTTGGGATGCTCACTGTGTGGAGCGTGGTCAACCCACAATCCATCGAGTCAGCTGAGAATGATTTCTCATACGTTAAAAGAACTTTGCGAAGTTTGTCCCTTTCTTCATCAGTTTTCAGGGCGTCGGCTTGAGCGACCACCTGTTCAATCTGTGAAGCAATTGAGAGGGGTTCTTGTCCTTTGGGGAGCTCCATTGAGTCCCTTTCAGTGTCGTGAAACCTGTCTACAGGTAGGGCACTATAAGTTTGAGGACCTAGACTGTCTCCTCGGTTGAAACCGAACCGGTTGACTGTGTCATGGTCGGAATCATTGGGGGAGAAGAGAGCTATGGCCTGTGTTGGTTTCGTGAACAAGACTTGCCCCGTGTGTTGATTTGGGATCAAGTTTTCTGGGAGTCCTCCCAGAAATGGAATGCTTAGCTCAAAATCATGAAAATCAGTAGAGATCAACCATCCTAGCTGTGTGTTTTTTGGGATCAGTACCTCTTCTGTGCTTGTGTTGCACACAGCAACAGTCGTGGTTCTGCAGTCGAGGGTCACTTGGCATGTGGCCTCCATGGACAGTCCTAAGTTGAAAAACATAGGAGATGGTTGAAAGTATGCCTGTTTTGTGCTACTAGCTTGTCCTTTCATGATGTGACACATCACTGGCTTGTTCATAACCTGAGGTGGTACCGCAGTGTTATGGCTGTTAGCAATCTGGCAGACCTCTGGAATGGTCTGTCCAGCCTTAAGGTTCTCTGTGGTCAGCACAGGAGAGTCCTTTGTGGCCGTATCCAGTGACCACAGTACATTGTTGTTGATGTCCACTCGGACACCTAATCTTACCAAAATGTCAGAGCCTATGTAGGTTGCATGTGGTAAGTTCGGGACCACGAGGAACGGGTGATCCAGTTCTCGTTGGTTCCAGATTAGTTTCAGGGCAATGATCCCTATTGCGGTCATTACCTGTTTATCGTTGGGGTCTAACGAAAAGCGGAAAGCCTTTTTGTTCATATCTAGACCCAACTGTTTCTCAACCAAGGTTCCATAGAAAGCTTGGCTGATCGCTGATTTCTCCGTCCAAGGAGACAAAACAGCATCATCGGCGTGGGATCCTTGGATCTCAACACCTTTGACTACCCGTGGTAGGTAGTGTTCAGTGGGTGCTGACTGTTCCAGCTCGCAGAGGAGGCTCTCTTGTTGGGCCTTTTCTGCCTCACCTGTTGCTGAAGGTTCACTTACCGGGATTGTGCTCTCGTTGGAGGACCCCTTTGTGCCTTCCGCGGTACCTGCTGTTAGACAGTCAGTGTCACCTTGTGTAGGCATATCGATTGGCAGTGGTTGGCTCACTCTGGTCCACATTGTTTGATCACCATAATCTATAATCGCGTCGAAGCGGTTTATAAAGTCTTGGCCAACCAAAAATGGGAATGAGTCAACGGTGGACACGTGTACCGGGTGGTATAGCGTCATTTCACCAATCTGCATATGAACCATGGCTATAGCTGTAAGGGTTGTTCTCGTCTCTGAGAGTCCCTGCAGTACTACAGCACATTCTTTGAGGGGTATTTCCCTGTCAACCCCGCTAGCGGCTATCCTTAGCTCCTTCAACAGTGTGGGAGACATAATGGTTATGTCAGCCCCACCATCCAGGAGGGCCTCTTCTGTGAGGACCCCTTCTAAAGTGATTGACAGGTAAGCCTTCTTAGCGGGCCCCTTCCTGATAATGTTACACAGGAACCTATCAGGTTTTTTTCGACGTTTGTTACGTCTACCATTGTCTGTGTGAATTTCATTCACCTGTATTGGTAGTGCAGTCACACATGGGTCTGAGTGATCGGTCTGTGACGAGTCATTGTCTTTGGTGAGTGCGCTTTCCCCCCCTTTTTCTGATGAGGGGCTCTCGGACTCTGTAACAATGACGTCATGTTTACAGTCAACATCTTGTTGACTGTCTATACCCTGATTGTCAGCATCCTGACCATCAGTATCTTGGTGACTGTCAGCAATCGTGGCATTGCTGTTATTTGTGTGTTCTGAGTCACTATCAATGATAGTGCTACACATCACACCAGGTTTGTTTTCCTTGTTTGTTTTTTTCAAACTTTCTAACAACCGACGTATGTTCTCCATCTCTTCTGAAGACAGAGGTTTAGGGCCTTTTTTCTGGAACTTCTGTGGGTTTTTCCTCGCCCCAGACTGTTCAGTTTGAGGTGCAGGAGCTGGCGCATTGCTCGGGGGTCCTCTCTGGGACCACCCTCTTTCATATGAGTCTCCTTGGGACCCATATTTCTTTTTCTTTTGGAAAGCCTTCCTTTTTTGATGGGGCTCTTCCTCTTGATGCGGCCTGTACCACTTGGGGTCTCTGGACCCCTTTTGGTCTTTGTTCCAGCGGACACCTTCATTTTGCGGTCTGTCAGGTTGGAAATTTTGCTTATTCTCGGCTTCCTTAAAAGAGTGAGCTGGCGCTCTTGCTCCTTCAAGGTCTAGCGTTTGGTATTTGACCTTTTCACCAGGACACACTTCAAAGGGTGTTTTGTTTGGTGTGCGACCTGTAAAAACATCTATCGCGCACTCTCTTATGTCTTCGATGGACCTCCGTTTATAGTTTGCGCTGACATGTACTTTCTCTCTTATGTCAGGGCAGAGGTTTTGGCTGAAAATATACTTAAACCCTACCTCCTCCTCCATTTCAGGTTCGCATCTGTCCCCGAAATAGGCACGGAATATTCGGTCATAATATGACCTTGGGTGTTCATTCCTACCTTGCTTGATGTTAGCTGCTGTTATGATGCCATCGGGCCCCGTGCAAGGAGAAAACTCCCTTATCAGCGCAGCACAGAGAAGACTGTAGTCTTTCATCACTGCTTCTCGTTGACGCTTCATAAAAGCATGCACCGTCCTGTCCGATGTTAACCTTAACAGACAGATTCTATCATCATCTGTAGCTTCTGGGAAACGTTGAAGCTGGAAATCAAGGTCCTCGAGATAGATCTTGGTTTCGTGTGAGCCCATTGGGCCAGGGGCGAAGGTTTGAATGCTTTTCGCCATATTCCGTAGTTCAGCCATTGATAGAGGTATTTGTGGGTTATTATCAGATCCACCCACCGGTGCATCCGGTGGGATTGTCGGTTTTAGAGGCCCTAAGGGACGGCGCGGTGGTGTTGGAGGGAGTAGTGCATCTGGCATGGGCGGGGGCGGTGGAGGAGGGAGTAGGTCATCAGGTATGGGAGGAGGCAGCGGAGGCGGTGAGTTCTCAAGGTGTTTACTCATGAGACCCAAACATTTTCTCTCTTCTTCAAAGAGTTTGTTCATTGCTGATGCACGCTCTATTTTACAACTATTCAGTTGGACTTTTAACCCATCATTTTCACGTTGTAACATCATGTGCTGTTCTTGTGATTTTCTATAATCTTCTTGCAGCCTTGTGTACCGTAGTGATAATGATTCCAGGGTGTCCGTGCATTTTTCCAGCGCGTCTCGTGCCTCCCCACAATCCGCCTGAATCGACTTGTATTGATGGTAATACTTATCCTTCTCCACCACACATTTTTCCAAATCAACTTGTGATTGGTCAAAATCCCTTTTTAACACTTTGCATTCTTCGTAGAGACTACGCGTTTGTTCAGCGCTGCCAATACTCGACTGTGTTAAACTCTTTACCTCCTGCTGTAAAGCGGCAACCTCCATTTGTGCTGTTAAACATGATGTAGAGACAGCCCGGCGTACAGCAGTTTCAAAGTCTAGCTTGGCCTTTAACAGAAGGCTTAATTTAGCCAAACGTTTATCTCTGTCTGCTTTCTTTTCAGCCGTTGTGGTTCCAGCTGTTACAGTTTTTAATGCACTGTCCACATCTGCTTCCTCCATCAACTGTGTCTCTTCATGGTAGTTTGTGATGGGCCCTGTGAGTGAAAATAAGGCACATTCGATCCAATCTGCTTTGGTCGGGTCGTGGCCTTGAGGTGGCACAGGCTGCCCTGTATCAGAGGTGTCAGGGGTCTCACCCTCTGTGCCTGCCATCTTTTATCTGGATTTTCAGTGAAAATCAAAATAAAAGATGTTCTGTATTCGTTATTCTAAACTTTTCACTATTTGAAATAAACAGGAAAGTTTAAATGTGCACAGGACGACTGTGGAAGATGATGTGTCAGAGAAAGGAAGAGAAAGGAAAAATTTTTTAGTTATCTGGAGTGAAAACTGTACTTTTGTTTGTTATTTTAAATTCTTTGTATTTAAAATAAGCAAAAATGTTTGTCCGTACCTCTGTTATTCTAAATATTTTATTTAAAATAAACAGGAGCTATTGTTTGTGTACAGAACAAAATTAAAAGCTGGTAACTCACCATAAAATGCTGACTTTTTATGATGTTTTTTGTGAACGTGACTGTTCGTCACTCAAAGTGCACCAGGAAATGACGACACAAATAGGCGGGTCGACGCAGCGCGTCACCAGCTCTGCTGTGCTGAGCGAGGCGGAGCTCGCTACACAGATACGTGACGTCAACCAATCAATCACAGTGCTTGTAGTCCTTTTCCCAAGCAACCATGGTAAATGTAGTTTTCTAACCTTCGACCAATGAAGTACCGGAAATGACGACAAAGTGGGTTGGTCGCAACGGCGTGCGTTCCCACTACAGCGAATCAGCGTTCGCTACGAGTGATTGACAGCTCCCAGCTCTCGTTTCATCCAATCACAGCTCATAAACAAACGTGTACTTGGACACGTAGCTCTAACGTTAGCTCGCACAACAGACCACAACTTTATAGACTCTTAAAACAACTCAGACGCTACAAATTAACTTTCCAAAATTCTGAAACATGCGGCGAACACACCTAGACAGGCCAACTTAGTTACGCTCAGTAACACAGCACTGCAGCTGTTGAACAAACACGGACTCTCTCGGAGCGCGTCAACGTCGGTTCTGGTCCACTTCGTCGTGGATCAGAAACTCGGGTCTGAACAGAACCACTATCCGACTACGTTCTACAGTAATATGCTTCTCTGACCTGCTCTAAAATGTAAAATACCACAACAGCAATCTTGTAGATGTTAAATTAGCTTTCAGGCTTTTGACTCGGCGGTCAAACAAAGCTTTGTACAGGAGTCTGCGTGAACTGGACCGAACCAGGACCAGAACCACCACAGACCACGGCTGACAAAACTTCACCTGAATGCTTCCAACAGCGTCTAACAGAGTTGAAACAATAATAATCTCACAGCTTCAAATGATAAAAACATGCAGAATCTGCCTGCTTTGAACACTTCCAGCCAAAATCATTATCCTCAGAGTTTAAAACTTGGATCCACTTATGCAAACATGACGTTACAGTTCATGAGAAACCACAGAAATCAATAAACTTTCAGAACCACGTACGAAGGCCACCAGATGTAAGAATTATGAGGAGGTCAATATTAATACTGACCTCTTTATCTTAATTAATTTACTTATTCAGATTGAATAGTAAATGTTCACGGATTCTGTTCTTTTTCAGTTTACCCAATATTTCTGTGGTCTTTATGATGGATAAATAAACAGAGCCATTAAGTGACAATGGACATTAACTTAGTTTGGTATGCCAGGCGACACTACCATTTATTTAAAATAAATCAACTAAATTAACACCATTACACTTGATTGACATGATTTCACTTTCTTTCAATTCAAATACGTCAGCACACTTAAATTTAACACAACAGACATAAATATTAGATGTTAAGCATATTTAGTCTGTGGGCTCTTTAACTTAAAAAATATAGTTTCCAGCTTAGATTGAGAGGGAAAAGAGATAGGAGGAAAGATTTAAGAAGAAATTATCCTGAGCATGATACCAGAGTGACACTTCTCATCCGACTTCTGCTAAAATCCAAGTACGTTTTGTAAACAGCTCTTTACCTTTTGACGACTGCCCGGTAAGAGGGACGACCTTGTAGCCTTTCAGATGCACGGATTCTTGTGGGAACCAGTACGATACCTTCAAGCAAGGTTCTGGTTTACGTTTTCCAACGTCTCCTGGTTTTGCTTGGTCATCAGAGAATATGTCAGCTTCAGGCCTCTGACTTCAAGATAAACTTATTCCAGGAAGGAATAGACAAGTTCTTGATCTTACGCTTGTTCGAAGTAGACTCATAACAGCCTGTTATCAGTCCTTAGCTGAAGACGCCGGTCGTTAGCTCTTGACCACACGTGTCCAGCTCTTGGGAAAGTTCACATCTCTTGAAGTTCCCAGCAACTCTCTCCGACTCTTGCCGACTCTGAAGTCTCAGCAAAAGCTTAGCACTAGTACTTAAGGAAGGACCAGTCGAGGAGTTCATTTGTCTTATCATACCCAAGGTTAAAGCCAGCAGCAGAGAGAAATGTTTAGGAAAAAAGACAGATAACGCTGGAGCCCTGCTCATGAGACTGTCTCTGAGTTTCTAAACAAAACCGTCCGGTCTCTGTGACCCGAAGGCTTCACCTTTAAACACAGCAGTGAACACAGTTTAACTCTTACAGAATGACACAGCTTAAAAGCACACATCATGAAAATGACAAAAGTTATTCTTTTGATCACATTAGAATAAAATCAAAGATAGAAATAGTCTCTTTTGGTGACTATATTTATCAGATTATAGCTAAATGAATGATTTTGTAGTAAATGTCTTGCTTTACTGAGTGGTCAGTAAAGGTCATCACTGGACAGTTCAAAAACCTTAATTTGACCCTGGGTAGGTCCATTACAGAAGCGAGCGCTGAAAGCAAAACCCCACGGAAGTGGCGCTTGTTTTGTTCACCCGCTATCACCGGTTCTTCTACACAACCGGGCACAGCCAGGGAACACTGTAAGAACCGTTATGCAGAAGCTGATAAACGGCCCTTTCCATGCCAGCCTCCTATGGGTCAGTATGGGCAATACCAACTTGACGGCGGTAGAAGCTCATTTATACTCCCTCACGAGACAAAACATTCACGCGCTCCCAATCTCAATGTGCAACGCGGCATGGCAGGAAACTTGCAGTTTGAACAAGGGGCTGCATTGTTTAATTCACAAGGGTTACACTCTGTAGTTTGCGAAAACACCACCAAAATTCAACGGCGTGTTAAAATCCAAGTTAACATCTCCAGGACAAGGTGTAACCCTCCAATCAGAGCTGATGGAGCTCCTAGAAAAAGATGTGATTTCCAGAGTTCCTCTGGGAGAGGAGGAAGCCATTTTTTTACTCCCGGTCCTTCCTGGTTCTGAAGAAATCAGGGGGGCTCAGACCAATTCTGGATCTGTCAGCCTTCAACAAAGTCATCATGGAACGGCCTTTTCACATGCTCACTGTGAAATGTGTTCTCAAATACGTGATGCAAGGTGAGTGGTTTGTGTCAATAGATCTGAAGGATGCATATTTTCCCATCCCAATAATAAACAAGCACAGGAAGTTCCTCCGTTTTTCCATTCAAGGGACCTGTTATCAATACATTTGCCTCCCCTTTGGGTATGCGCTCGCTCCACACACGTTTTCAAAATGCATGGAGGCAGCTCTCCAACCACTTCGAACGAGAGGTATGAAAATACTGTTTTATCTGGACGATCTCCTGCTGTTATCTCAGTCCAGAAAAGAGGCAAAGACACAAACAATTGTTTTAGTGAAACATCTGTCTCATCTGAGATTCACCATAAATTCGGAGAAGAGCTCAATAATTCCGTCCCAACGAATCACATTCCTGGGAGTGAATCTAAATTCAGTGAGCATGACAGCTGTTTTGTCAGAACATAGGAGGGAATCTCTGATGTCACTGTTTCAGTTTGTCCGGCCTCTCAGAACAGTAACAGCGCTGGCAGTCATGAAATTATTAGGAATGATGTCAGTTACGTACGTGGTCATCCCGCTAGGGTTATTGTTTAGGCGCCGCCTGCAAAGATGGTTCAATCGACTGAAAGTTGACCCTGTACGTCACAAACGGCATCTGATCATCGTTCCCACATCTGTGAGAACAGATCTGAACCACTGGGGGAATCCCTTGAACTTGTCAGAAGGAGTTTCCCTGGGCAAAGTGAAGTCATTCACGTCAGTGTTCACAGACGTGTCCCTCTCCGGCTGGGGAGGGACTTGTCTGTCACAAACGATAGGAGGTGTGTGGCCGGCCAATACCTCTTTTCACATAAACGTACTGGAACTTCTCACAGTACAAAAAGTTCTCAGAAATTTTGCCCCATTGGTCAAGGATCATCACGTGATGATCCATACAGACAACAGAACTGCAGTAGCATACATAAATAGTGAAGGGGGCGTGCGCTCAGCCCAACTGCTGAACACAGCCAGGAAACTGCTCTGCTGGGTGCGCGCACACTTACGCTCGATCAAAGCAGTTTACATCCCAGGCATTCTAAACAGAGGAGCAGATATTATGTTGAGAGGAGGCCCTCTGGACAGAGATTGGTGTCTCCACCCAGATCTAATCTCACAAATCTGGAGCAGGTTCGGGAGAGCAGAGGTGGACCTGATGGCCACTCGGGAGAATGCTCAGTGCGCTTTGTTGTTCTCCCTAAATCCACGAGATGCCCCGCCACTGGGGATGAACGTTTTTACGCACAAACCGTGGCCAAAAACGCTAATTTATGCCTTCTCCCAGTTCCTCTATTGCCAACACTGCTGGAGAGGGTGAGAGAGGAGAATCTGACAATGATTCTGATCGCCCCAGAACTCACGAACGTCCCGTGGTTCCCGGTTCTGCAACAGCTGACAAGTCAATCATGGAAACTGCCATGGAGAGAAGATGCGCTCCTGCAGGCGGGAGGAGCAATCAGTAGTTTTCCTATAATAGATCAACACCTTTGGGTCTGGTCGCTGAACAAGAAGGCTTAGAAAAAATTGTTTTTTCTAAAGACATAATATGCACCATCCAGCGCAAAATCCACTACAGCTGTTTACGCTTCTAAATGGGCTGCTTTTCAGCGATGGTGCCTAGAAAAATAGGTGGATCCGACTTCATGTCCCCATGGCTGCATTTCATCCTACCTCCAGCTGCTACTGGACAGAAATTTAGCTTTCAGCACAATTAAAACTTATGCTGCAGCGATCTCTTCCTGTCATGAAGGTTTCAATGATAGAACAGTTTTCAATCACCCTTTAACAAAATGGTTTCTGAAAGGCGTGCTCCGGCTTAGACCAGTGACACGCGATCTGGCACCACAGTGGGACTTAGTTTTCGTCCTCAGTGCATAAATTTGTGGTCTGACAGCGTGGCAGCTGCCATTACAGGTGTCAGTAAAAACGGCAGCTGCCATTAAAGGTGTCAGTAAAAGCGGCAGCTGCCATTAAAGGTGTCAGTAAATCATAAAGTGGCAGGTGCCACAACAACGTGGCAACTGCCGTTACAGGTGTCAGTAAAAGCGGCAGCTGCCATTAAAGGTGTTAGTAAAAGCATGGCAGCTGCCATTAAAGGTGTTAGTAAAAGCATGGCAGCTGCCATTAAAGGTGTTAGTAAAAGCATGGCAGCTGCCATTACAGGGGCCGAGATGGTGTAGAGGCAGGGCAGCCGGCTCAGAACCAGAAGGTCTCGGGTTCGATCCCCGGTCACGGCTTACCTTGTTGTGTCCCTGGGCAAGACACTTAACCCGAGTTGCTCCCGGTAGGACAGGCAGCGCCTTGCAAGGCAGACTACCGCTACAGATGTATGAATGTGTGTATGAATGGGTGGATGGTTGGTACTGTGAAGCGCTTTGGGGCCCCTCAAAGGGGGCTGGAAAGCTCTGTATAAGTTAGCTCCATTTACCATTTACCATTACAGGTGTCAGTAAAAGTGGCAGCTGCCATTAAAGGTGTCAGTAAAAGCGGCAGCTGCCATTAAATGTGTCAGTAAAAGCAGCAGCTGCCATTAAAGGTGTCAGTAAATCATAAACTAGTGGCAGGTGCCACAACAGCGTGGCAGCTGCCATTAAAGGTATCAGTAAAAGCGTGGCAGCTGCCAGTAATTCCATGGCAGATGCAAATAAATAAAAATAATAAAGAAATAATAATAAAATTGTGGCAGGTAAAAAATAAATAAAAATATTAAATCTAGAGAAGCAGTGTCAGTAAAAGAGAAACAGTGTCATCTGTCAGTAATTCTCTGGCAGCTGCCATTCCATGGCAGATGTAAATAAAACTAATAGAGAAAAAATATATAAAAAAATGTAGCAGGTAAAATATACCGGAAGTAGCCATCTTGGCGACATAGCTGTGTTAGCCTCAAAGCTATTGTAGTTGTGCGTCGCGTCTTGTCACACAAAATCAAAAAATGGTGAATTATTGTCGTGTCCATGGCTGCCACAATCGGTCAGATTGAGAGAAAAGCCTTCTGTTTTACAGATTACCACTCGTGATCACAAATCAAGGTGAAGTAATTCAGCAGTTATCAGAGGAACGTGGACGTCTGTGGCTGCCAGCCTAAACCAGAACTTGGATTGAAAAACACTGAGCAACATCCGAATTTGCTCTGCACACTTTGTGTCAGGTAATATATTTCTTACAGTAGATTATAGTGAATTAGGGCATTACACGAATCATAAGTTTATTGAGCACGAGGACAGACCTTTGAAACACCACCTCCCTTTCTCTGTTCAAGACAGCCCTGAAAACACATCTCTTTAGACTAGCTTATTTACTAAATGTATTTTATATTATATCATCCTTATGTATTTTATATTTCAATTTGTCACTGATAATGTTTGAACTGTATTGGTTTGTTAAGTGTCCTTGGGTGTCCTGAAAGGAGCTTTTAAATAAAATGATTATTATTATTACAATCCTTTAACTGTGCTGCATAAAATGTACATGGAACGTTAAATTTTTTTTGTTGAGTTATTTGTTTTTTACTTGTTAAGCTTTCAGTTGTTGAGTTGTTTATGCTGATTATTCAAAATTCATAAGAGCACTGTCATGATAAACTACACACCTAGCTCTCAAGTTGAAAAGCAAAAAATACGTACAAACACTAAATATGTAAGAAGCACATACAATAACCTAAATTAACTGTTCTTGTGTTGTTTGACAACTGACAATCCGGTGCTATGTTGTAAATCCTGTTTTGAAATTCATATGCATATGAACACACCAATTATTTACAACTTCATTTAAGTAATTTTTATTTTATTATGTTTTTTCTTTTCTTAGGCAGACGTGCTCCATTGTACAGCAAGGATGATGCAGACTGGGTGCCTTCACTGAAGACGTGTGCTGCAGAGAAGTCTGTAGCAGTTGGTGCTGATGGTGGATGACATCTGGCAGCTGAACGCTTCAACCGACGACAAAAAAGAACTAAAAAAAACATGGCAAATAGCACATGTTAGAATCCATGTTGAATAGGCTGTGTAAGACAAAAATACACAATCTTGAATGGCCCTCTATCGATTTTCTAACATGTAGAGATCCAGAAAAAGTTGCATTAATCGATATGATTGGCTTTGTGTGCTGTGCCTTGGTTAATCTGTCAACACCTTTGGTGGGTTATGAGTAGCTGCATGAATTGTAAAAAGAACAAGTGGATAGAAGTTAAGAGTGATAGCTGATGTGAACCTTTTTTATTTTTATTTTACATTGTTCCACCTTTACTTTGAAGTTGTTTTTGCAAATATGGGGCAGACATGATTTTTCATTCACTGCACTCTTTATTTGAGCATGAATTACTATATCATTACTGTTTATGTATTGATTTGATGAATGTAATTTTGATTATGCTTTTTCTGTAATGGATATCACACTGACGTGAGCAAACAAGACAACTTACATATTACAACATATGTTTCACATAGTGGTGCTGATACTGTATAGCTCACGTCGATTTAGAAAACCTCTTTTAAACAGAATAAATGACATTATGTATCATTAACCATTTTGTTTGTGCACTTTTTGTATTGACTAGAAAATATTCTGCCAAACTCAAAGTAGTTATAAGGTAAAAAAGGTCTATATAAAGACAACCATTCGTACTATTATCTTAAAAGATAAATGTCTGCAGAATGCACCTCAAAGTTCTTACTGTAATTAGATTTATAGAGTGTAAGCTGTTATTTATATAATTTGTGTTGAAACACTGTACAAGAGTTGAAAATTTTGAATAACACTTGTCAGCCATCATTGTACTTCACATGTTTATTTAAAAAATATGTATTGAGGTAGTTCTGCACAGAGCTTCTATAAGATGAACTGAAACACACATTTACACATTTAGTCTGGATTAAGAAGGAAAATCAAGGCATTGCTCTCTGGAACCGCTCAGATCTGGTTGATCCAGGGATCAAATGTAGCTTAAAAAACAGGGATCTAAGATCATTTTGACAAAATTTGCTTCAATCCTCAGACTGATGTGATGAGTCACATACATTTACAATAAGAATACATAGCTAGTGTGTGTTTAAAAACACACCCAAAATATATTTATATGTACACACACAAATTAAAAATTAAATATAAATCACCAAACACCAAATAATTCACAATGTCTGCGTAGGTCACAGCTGGTAAGGTCTTCTCATCTTCTGACATGTTGGACAGCCGGTATGGGTCTTAGCTGCCAATTATCTGTATTTTATCCAAATAACGTTCCTTTGCTGCAGGCTGAAGCTGGTCCACATACTCTCCTGCAGCTTCTGTCTTCTTTACAGAGGTTTGTTTTACAGAGAACATGGTCAAATCAGAAATAAAACTGGAGCTCCGACTTACTGTGTGTTTACAGCGCGAGTATCTCCAAAATGGTGGTGCTTCCGGTATTGCGCAATCGGTGAAAGGGGTCTATATGGCAACACGGCTGCGCAACTGGTAGAGCTGCTGCCTCTCAGCGAGCAAGTTACCCTGGTTCTAATCCCGGTCCGGGGGCCTTTCTGGGTGGAGTTTGCTTGTTCTCTCCGTGCATGTGTGGGTTTTCTCCAGGTACTCCAGTTTCCTCCCTCAGACCAAAAACATGCATGTTAGGCTGATTGGTAGCTCTAAATTGTCCTTAGGTGAGAGAGACTGAATGGTTGTTTATCTTGTTTGTCTCTATGTGTCCCTGTGATGGACTGGAGACCTGTCCAGGGTGTTCCCCGCCTCTCACACAGTGATTTCTGGACATGGGCACTGGCGACCCCTGTGACCAAAAATGGAAGAAGCGGGTAAAAGGTAATGGATGGATGGATTTCTCACTATATTTGGAACAAGAAGCACCAAAAAGTTTAAGTTCTCCATCCTCACTAAGCCAAAGGATTTAGGAAACTTATCTCTGTCCAGTCTACAATAAGCACAACTTAAGACGTAAACTTGGTTCATGAACACGCCTGATGTATGGGTCTCAAATCTCAATCTTGTTTCCCTAGAAAACTCCCTTCTAAAATTACTTAAGAGATGAGACAGTGCTCAACATGATTGTCGACAACACGCTGCGTTTGGTGAGACATGAAGGAATACTTTAATATTTAACCTCCAGTACTCGCTGACTCTGGACCTACTAGGGTTGGTCTGGCAGAGTGGACACCTAAAGGCTTGTCAAACCTCTCAGACATCTTGGTTTTTAACTGGTAAATCTTTCAAGCATGTCAGAGCTAATTTTAATATTTCCAGTTAAGATTTTTATAAATATCTACAAATCTGTCTCTTCACAGTGACTCTTAAAGTTGGTCGGGATCGGCATGGGACTGTCAGAGCTGGAAAACAAGTCGTTTTGGACAAATCTCTTAAGGACGGATCTCCAAGCTTCATTCTGAAACTTGATTTGATTTTATGTTTATTCATTCATTTTAAAAGAACAATACAAGACAGTTTCATCAGATACAAGAATACAAGTAGGATAAAATGAAGGGAGCAGAAAGAAGATGAAATCTTATTATATCTGCCCCTTATTTCACAGTTTGTTCAACCAATGATAACCTTCAAACTACATCACAGAATGAATAATTCTACTTAATTTTTCTAACTGTAATACACAAACTACATCACAAAATGAATAATTCTACTTAATTTTTCTAACTGTAATACACAAACTACATCACAAAATGAATAATTCTACTTAATTTTCCTAACTGTAATACACAAACTAGATCACAAAATGAATAATTCTACTTAATTTTTCTAACTGTAATACACAAACTACATCACAAAATGAATAATTCTACTTAATTTTCCTAACTGTAATACACAAACTACATCACAAAATGAATAATTCTACTTAATTTTTCTAACTGTAATACACAAACTACATCACAAAATGAATAATTCTACTTAATTTTTCTAACTGTAATACACAAACTACATCACAAAATGAATAATTCTACTTAATTTTTCTAACTGTAATACACAAACTACATCACAAAATGAATAATTCTACTTAATTTTCTAACTGTAATACACAAACTACATCACAAAATGAATAATTCTACTTAATTTTCCTAACTGTAATACACAAACTACATCACAAAATGAATAATTCTACTTAATTTTTCTAACTGTAATACACAAACTACATCACAAAATGAATAATTCTACTTAATTTTTCTAACTGTAATACACAAACTACATCACAAAATGAATAATTCTACTTAATTTTTCTAACTGTAATACACAAACTACATCACAAAATGAATAATTCTACTTAATTTTTCTAACTGTAATACACAAACTACATCACAAAATGAATAATTCTACTTAATTTTTCTAACTGTAATACACAAACTACATCACAAAATGAATAATTCTACTTAATTTTCCTAACTGTAATACACAAACTACATCACAAAATGAATAATTCTACTTAATTTTTTCTAACTGTAATACACAAACTACGTCACAAAATGAATAACTCTACTTAATTTTTCTAACTGTAATACACAAACGCACTAAGCTACATCATAAGTACAACATAAGTGTAATACACAAACACACTAAGTTACATCATATATAGTTTTTGAGCAAGTCCTTTTTGACCTTTTTCTTAAATGTATACATTGATTTTGCATTTTTAACATCACTCTCCAGAGCATTCCACAATCGAACTCCCTGAATTGAGGTAGACCGTCCCTTTAAGCTGGTTCTGAATTGTGGTTTGATGAATATCTCTGTCCCTTTGAGATTGTAATAACTTTGTCTTTTTATAAAATTTCTTTGGATATTTAAAGGTAATGTGTTATTATGAGCCCTATACATAACTGATAAAATACTATATTCTACCAATTCCTGGAATTTCAATAAATTTAGCTGAAGAAACAAGGTGTTTGATGGGTGACTGAAATGTTTTCTGGTGATTACTCTTACAGCTCTCTTTTGTAAAATAAAAACAGGCTTTGTAATTGTTTTGCACGCTTTTCCCCAAACCTCAATACAATAGATTAAATGTGGAACAATGATTGTGTTATACAACATATACAGAGCTTTATCAATTAAAAAATCCCTGACTTTATACAGTACTGCAATTGATCTAGCTATTTTTGTTTTAATGGAATTTACATGATGTTTCCATGTCAGTTTGTCATCAATGATAACACCCAGAAACTTCACTTCACTCACTTTACAGATCACAACATCTTCAATTTCAAATGGATCGTCAACAATTCTCTTTTTGTTACTGAATATCATGTAATTAGTTTTATCTAAATTCAAAGATAATTTGTTTAATTTAAACCAAGTTTGTATTTTTATAAATTCTGTTTTCATCATATCCAAAATCTGTTTTATGTCTTTACCCGAACAGAAAAATGTGGTGTCATCGGCAAAAAGAACACATTTAAGAAGTCCTGACACATTTACCAAGTCATTCACATATAAAATAAATAACTTTGGTCCAAGCACAGAGCCCTGAGGAACTCCACAATTGATATCACGGAGGTCAGATCTAACATTTATTTGTACAAATTGTTTCCTATCTTTCAAATAGCTAGATACCCATTGTAATGCTGGTCCTCTAACCCATTGTAATGCTGGTCCTCTAATACCATTTTTATTTAGTTTTTCAAAGAGACTAACTTCTGGATGACTCTGAAGTCGTTATGGGAGCGTGACCTGGAGGTGATGGTCCCACAGACTGGGCCAAGTTGATCTGCAACAGTTTTCCAAAAATCTACTTGATGCATGAACAAACCTTTACCACAAGTATTGCACACCTGTTCCCATCCAGTAAGGTTCCCAACACATCCACATCCAATCTTTGTTATAAATGCAGGATACAAGTAAATTCCTCCATTAATTTTGATTAAGGTTTTCTTTAGTCAGTCACATCTCATGTGGTGAAACAAGATTGTGTACACAGGGTCCCAGTTACATGTGACCATCCAGACTTTCTGGAAGGAGCTTGTTCTGTGACCCAGGTCACAGGGTTTCACAGACTCCTGTCTTTTAAATCAAACCCTAGACATCTTCGACACAACCAGCAAATTACACACAACTTCTTCCTGTAATAAGTCAACACCGCAGCTCCTACAGTAGACTTGGTTGTTGCAGATTTCTGCGCTTATCCTCGAGAAGTTGAATTGATGACCTTTCCTGCAGAGAAGCAGACTCCTCTGCCCCTAGAGAGAAGGTGAACGTCTCATTTTAATTTATCATCTTTCAACACCGTTTAGTTTGGGATTTCATTTGGCTATGGTCTTAGTTTTTCTACCATTTATAAAATAAACCAAACATTTTATGAACGTCTCGTTCTTTACAATGAGGCGATGACAGTCATTTAGTAAAGACAAACATGGAGTGTTGGCAGCTCACACCTGACAGACATTTTAAATGTACGACTTCTTTAAGACACCGGACTTGAGGTGGTCTCAGGAGAAATATCCAAATAAAGTTTTACATCACTTCAGTGCAAACCAAATCCGTTGAATAAAAAGCTTAGGTTAGTTTAAAAATGTTTATTTACAAATCACAGTTTAGACACTTCATTTATGCAGCTTATCATTAATGTACAGTTAAAAACAAAAACCTCAGAGAGTAGTCCCAACTGGACTCAGGGCTCCTGGACCGAGAAATCAACAGGTCCAGTTCTGCTCGACCTGCTGATGGACAGGTCAAACAAAAATAAAATATAAAATGGGGGGAGGGGGGGTTTATTACAAATTCCTCCAAGTACATAAAATTAAAAAGTATAAAAGTTTGGAGCGCTCTGTGTGGTTTTGGATGGACTGAGGTTTCAGACGGCCCTGCTGTCCCAGACCTCCTGGGCCTTGGGGCCCTCCAGTTGCTGCAGGGTCAGAAGCAGGTCACTCAGGTGCTGGCTGGAGAAGGTGAAGGCGTTGTGGACCTCTGGGGACGGGGTTGACGGAGGAGATAAAGACCTGGAGGAGGTGCAGTCTGGGGACAGGCTGTCGGAGCTTCTCATCTTGCTGGGGAGGCCGTGCTGGAAGCGACAGCGCGTCCCGTACAGGCAGAACCCAAACGAGCTGAAGGTGTGGCACAGGGCCCCTCGGGGCCTCCACTCTCGAGGCAGGGCTTGGACGCTCTTCTCACCATCAGCTGAAACGCTCCTCTCCACTTCTCCACCCTCCACATGCAGGAAGTTGCAGCGTAGGCCGAAGGGGCAGACCCCAAAGGAGCTGAAGGTGCGACAGGGGACGTTCCTGCGGCAGTGCTGGACCCGTCGCTGCTCTGACGGGCTGTGGACAAACAGGCAGCGGTTGCCATAGTAACAGTAGCCAGTAGTGTGGTATCGGCGGCACAAGGCCGTCTTGTACTTGGGGTGGCGGAAGGGGACGTGCAGCTCATGGAGGCCGTGGGCGAACTGGCAGCGGTCAGCGAAGCTGCAGGAGCCGAACGTAGCGTAGCTGGTGCACAGCTCGGTCTTGTAGCGGGTGGAGGACACCCAGGGGTCATCTGTAGGGCTGAATGGCCCCACCAGGGGGAGCAGAGCCTTCGCCAAGGACAGGTCACTTCCAGTGCTGCCGCCCTCAGAGTCCTCACTGCACAGCAGGTTGTCCACCAACTCCTCGTCGTGACAGGAAGGCAGGAGCAGGTCGTCACTGTTGTCCTGGAGGACAGACACCGAAACAGACGTTAAACCAAAACGCACGGCCTTCCATCTGCAAAGCCTTACACCTAGACTGTCGTGATAATAAAATAAAATTCAATTAATCACATGATGAATGAAAAATCAACCTTCCCAAAAGTGACAAGAGCTCCAGCAAGCGTCCAGAGGAGATGCAGGAACTGCATTAAGAACAGGAACATCTGTCTGGATGTTCTCAGAGACGGGACTCAAACCTTCTTGATGGAGTGGTGAGACGAAGATGAACCGGCTGAAGAACGTTCTACAGTCTCAACGTTTGGTTTGAGGGTTTGGAGAAATGAAAGACAGTAAAATGATCCAACGCCAGCTCTTTTGGTTCTTGTCCAACCGAGTCCATCTCAGACAACCAATAAATACATTTCAATGATTCGAGGAAAAGTTGTTCATGTTATGTGCAGACAGGGCTGGTCCTCAGAGTCCTCAGTCAAACACAGTTATTATCCGGCAGATAATTTGTTTCTTCAGCATTACTGAGGAGACTGAGCTGCTCAGTGCACCATGATGACTGTCGGCTACAGCAAACTCAGTTTATTAAACAGATGTCGGCGCTGATTCTGGATCAGTTTCAGACAAACAGTGGTGCATGTTGCACATGAGATACAAGCATCAAATCTGGCGTGGATGTTCCCAAGTCTTCTGAACAATTCCACCTGATCGGCCATGTACAAATCTGACAGTTCATGTATTACAATTAGAGAGAGGTCCTCTCCTGTGAAAGTGCAGTGAGAATTCTGGCTAACCTGAAACCAGACCAAACTCGTTTAAACCGCTCAACATTAACACAAATTTAATTTGAACAGCTGACATTTGCTGAAAAGAGCACAAAGCTGTGTTTGTGTATGTGATCCCAGCTTGATTAAAGCCATGGGACATGTCACACCGTCAGTGCAGTTACAACATGCGCTCTCAGGACATCATTACCTGCATCCCCTCAGTGCCCACTGAACATGACAAAAGGCCTTTTCCTACTCAGCTCCTGCACACCTTGCAACAGGTACTGTACAGTATAGTGAAGAAGTCCACCTTCATTTCTTTGACGAGTTTCAAACATTTGATAATGTCAAAAAAAAAAAAAAAATCCAAACAAACATGTTCTTGTTTTTAGTATTTCAGCTCGTCTTATAGCACCCTGATTCATGTTTTGTACTTTAACTGCACTTTTACTGTAGTTTACTGTTGTCTGTACTATGTGTTGTCTGGAACAGATCTCTCTTGTAAAAATGAGGCTGACTTGTATAAATAAAGTTGAATGAATGAGAAGAAAACCCGCAGGTCATGTCTTCTCATATGGTCACCTTACCTCCAACATGGCGGCTCAGGGCAGGTAGTTTATTTACAGCTCACGTGCAGCACTCTGCTCAAGGCGCGCCAACGTGTTTGTCTTTTAACTGGGAGTTTGTTTAACACCTGATGATTAAATTACCATCAGGTGTGCTGCAGGTGCAGCTCACCAACCAATCAGGAGCCTGCTTCAGAGCAGGGGGTGACGTCACGTCCCAGGCAGAAACGAAACCAGCCGAACGGACATTTTTATAATATTCCTGTACATTTTTATAATATTCCTGTACATTTATATATTTCTGTACATTTTTATAATATTCCTGTACATTTTCATAATATTCATGTACATTTATATAATATTCCTGTACATTTATATAATATTCCTGTACATTTATATATTTTTGTACATTTTCATAATATTCCTGTACATTTATATAATATTCCTGTACATTTTTATAATATTCCTGTACATTTATATAATATTCCTGTACATTTATATAATATTCCTGTACATTTTATATAATATTTCCTGTACATTTATAGAGACCACGGCTCGAGTTGGACTTTAGAGTTTAAAGAAACTGTGGCTGCAGGACAAGGTGGCGCCAAGGGAAACTTTGTTGTTGTTTACATATTTATAAGACGAAGGGTGACGTCATCGAATCCGCTGAACATGAAGCATCTACTAGTTTAAAGTGTCTGCGCATAGAAAGTGGAAGAAAACGTCTTATTTTGGACATTTAGTACACCATAGACACTATAAACTATGTACAACACGCAAGGTATGACTTTTGAACTCGGTGCAAAGTGAAACAGGAAGTGACATCAGAGGGAAACTTCCGGGTCTTTGTTTATTGAAACTATCCCTCTGACTTCCCCAAACCTAAGCGAATTTGATAAGAATGACATTATTTTCAGATCCCTGAGAAAAGAAAAAGACTTTGAAAGAATATTAAATGTAATTATTGTTATGGGCAAATATTTCATTCTTTAAAACAACCATCTTTCACAAGGAACTCTGCCACCTCTTCTCATCTATGAAGTTCATGGATGAACAACAAGCTGTGGACTTGTTTCATATGATAAACAAACTGAAACTAATGGAGAACCCCTAGTTATTTTTTATTATCTTTTATTTTTATTCTTGTATTGTTATTATTTACTTGTGAGTCTGGAAGCAACCTGTGCTGTTTTTTTCAGTTTAGAGACTTTTTCTTGTATCGATGCCATGTTTGTTGTACATGTTAATAAAGTTAAAAAAAAAAAAAAAAACACACACAAAACTATCCCTGACAGTCTAAAAAAGCTAAGTCTGGTCCTCTGGACATTCAAAAAAAAAACAAACAAACTAGAAACGTCGTCTTTCGTCCGAAAGACTTCCTCAGTCTGAGCTGCTGTATTCAGCTCAGTCTTATAAATAGCACCCTCTCACAGTGTTACACAACCAGTTGGCTGATGACAGCTGAAACCAGCTGCTCACATGATCAAGGAGGACCATCAGCCTAACGATGGATCGTTAACACCCTGATGGTTGTTTGCTATTCACAGAGGGCTGAGTGATACTAGCAATAACAGCATTGTAAGAGGACAGTATCTCCTGTCCACACTCCAGCTCTGTAGGTGGCGGTAATGCACTTTACGTTAGTCTGCCAACCGCCAATAAACACCACTAAGAAGAAGAAGCAGCTCAGACTGAGGAAGTCTTTCGGACGAAAGACGAAACGTTTCTACAAAATTTTTTTGCTTTGTTTTGTGAATGTTCAGAGGACCAGACTTAGCTTTTTTAGATTTTTCTACCTGGATTATTGAGCATGCATCAGAGTATCCCTGACAGTGACTCAAATTAATCTAAAGAAACATGAGATTAATCTGTCTGCGTTGTTAGCCATTGGAGCCATAGCCTTCACATTACTTCCTGTTACCGACGTCACTTCCTGTCACTGCACATGAGAATATTTGCAATGCTCATTTCAGCAGTGTGAAAATATTTTTTTTTGCAATAACTTATTGGTTATCTATCCAAAAATGCATTCACATTTATTATAAAAAATGTATGTCAGACTTGTGTCTGTGTTAAACAGGACTAACGTCATTTAGCCATTTGTCCACGTGTCCACACATCCAACCAGAAACCATCTGACCACAAGGAAAACCTTTATTTTTCTTATCAAGTTGCATTGAAGGATAGACAGAATAAAAGTAAAAACCTTGAGAAAATTGTAGAAGGTTAGTTTCTCTTACAAAAACCTTTTAATGGTGTCTCCTGGTTAGAAAAGACTCGTCCTCCCACCTGCTGGAGGACATGTCCCCCCTGCGGGACAGCCTTTGTGGAGCAGAATTAGACATTTTCCTGTGTAAGCTACAGCTCACTCATTTCTTTTTAAAGAAACGGGGCTGACGCTGTGGCTCCTCGTCGTTTTTCAAACTGCGAGTTTGTCCACGGTACCAGAACGTGTAGAGGAACAGGAGGAAGGAGGTGAACGCACACAACAACATGGCTGCCGCTGCTTCAGAACAGCAGCTGCCAGGTCACAGGAAGCAAATGAACAAAAGGAAAAGAAAAATGTCTGGCTCTGGTTTTTATACCGACTGCATCAAACAGTTGAATTAAAGCCAGTGATCACAACAGTTCAATCAAAACAAAAACTAAACATTAAAGTGTACGATTGCACATCAGGGCTGCTCAGAAGAGAAAAAAATATGTTTTTAGATCCGTTTTGAAATTAAAGTTGGAACGATGAGGAAAAAGTGTCTTTCCTTTGTTTTATTGTTTCTAATGGTTATTTAGCAGTCCGACCCATAATCCTGTGTGTCACAGGAACAACAAAATGTCTTCAATGATGTAACTCTTTTATGAAATTAGTCCAACTTTTCACTCAACATTTTGACTTTAATGTCAAAAATGTTACAAAAATAAAGCTTGCTCTTGGATTTGTATGTTTGAGTGGCCCCAACACGCTGCTGAACACGTTTGGTTGTCTAAAAAACAAAAACAGTTTGGTAGTCAAATCAAAATCTGTATATATATATAAATAAGGAAATAAATTCTAAAAAAAATTATTTTCCACCTGTCTGGGTCAAAGTGGAATGTTAGTCAGACATCGTCCTGCAGTGAGAGGTTTCTGCAGCTGATGTGAAACAGCTGAAACACACAGCCGAAGCTGGCTCCGTGCTCTGACAGGACGATGGCCACGCTGACTCGTCTCGTCCACTCGCCGTGTCCCGACACCGTCCAATCAGGGAGCACCTTCGACCGGCAGCGCTCTCACCTTCTATTCCCAAATACTTACAACAAAATAAAAATGAAAAATGCAGGAGAGAAAAGTAAAATAAAATAAAAAACTAAATGTGCTTGGTTGTCGTTGTTGAGGAGTGAGAAATGTGAGCGTTTAAAAACAGCTGGACCTGCAAGGAAACACTACAGAGGCCAAAGTGTTGAGGATCTGCTTTAATGAGAAGCTGAGTGTTCTGTCGTCCACCTGCGTGTGTGTGAGAGTGTGTGTGCTGAGCAAAGGGAAGAAAAGGAGGACTAAAGAACCCTGACGGTGAAAAGAGGACAAAGTAAAGTCCTGTGCTGCCGGTGGCACAGACCCTCCCTAACCCATGTCCTGTCACGTGTCCCCAGCCCGTCCCCCTTTAGTCCTCCAGGACGATGGGCTCGCTGCTGTTCGAGGGAACGAGGGGCGTGGCCAGCGAGCGGGGCGCTGGCGGCAGCTTGATCCGGACCAGGAGCTGAGGTTTCCTCGCCGCCCGCCGCATCTCTGACTGGGTCAGGTGTTTCCTCAGAGCCCTGTGGGAACAAGACCGGCAAAAACTAAATGTGACCAAAGTCCGTCTTGTCTGAGACACTTTTACGTCTTCCTGATGAGACACGCCGTGTCTGGATCAGGGTTTACACAACATTACACAATTCATCAGCACCTGCTGCCAGGAGGCGATGTGTGTTAGCAAAATACCAACTAGTGGAGAGACTAATGAAAACCTCAGAAATGCTGCTCCATCTTATATTACATTGTTCCATATTTTCCTAACAGAGCACTTTGCTCTCAGGCTGCAGGTTTACTCATGGTTCCTACAGTTTCCAGCAGCAGAATGGGATGAAGATGTTTCAGTTGTCAGGCTCCTCTCTTGTGGAACCAACTTCCAGTTTCTGTCCATGAGGCTGACACATTGTCCAGTTTGAAGACTTTACTTTTTGATAAATCCTATAGTTAGGTATGGCTTGGGTTTCCTGAGCTGTCCTTTAGTTCTGCTGCTATAGGCTTAGACTGCTGGAGGACAAACTGACCACATGTCCTCTCTCTGCTGCTGTCTTTACTTACTCTGCTCAACCTGTTTTGTATTTGTAATTATTTTTTATATCCTTGTGTTTTTGTCTTTCAGGTTCACCTGGATCTATATGTGGTCCTGTCATTCTGTGTTAGTTTGTCTCTCCTTCCTGTCCTCTCAACCAGCCGGTTAAAGCAGATGGCCGATTGTCCTGAGCTTGGTTCTGCTGGAGGTTTCTTCCTGTTAAAAGGGAGTTTTTCTTTCCACTGTTGCCACTGTGCTTGCTCAGGATGGAAAATAATGACAAAGTGAAGATTCAACTTGTCTACTGATTCCTTAGATAGAGAACTTTACTACCGTATTTCCGGTGTATAGGTCGCACCTTTTTATGTTTTTTTCCCAAGGCCTGCGACCTATACACCAGTGCGACCTATTTATGGAATTTTTTCCATATTTTTAGACCAATTTTTGCCTCATTTATGACCCCTTTTCACTTTGGCAGGAAATGGTGCAGTACCACTTTCGGCCGCTAGGGGCGCAGTGTAGTACCACTTTCGGCCGCTAGGGGACACTTCCAGAGGAGTACACCGACCGTTTCCAGCTCATGTGTCTGAAAAAAAGCTCCTCTGCTCGGACTGACTGTCGGCCTCCTGGTCTAGATGTAACTTCTTTCAGCTCTGTGTTTGTTAGCTGTTTGTTTGCAAGATAAGTCAAGAACCACTCAGCGGATTTTTCTGAAACTTACAGAATGGAACCACTGTATGGACGTTTACAAGTGAGTAGCTTTATTATATGTTTGAGACAGTGTTGTTTTCGTTGACGTAACGCTGACGTAAATTTTTCGTTAACGCCCCCTTTTTTCATGACAATAACGAAACGGTAACTAAATAATCATTGCTCTTTAATGATTAAAACGTGACGAAATGTGTGTGAGTTTTCGTTAGACGAGACGAGACTGAACGAAAATGTTTCGTTCAATCAATAATTTATATTTCTGTGGAAAGTCAGCTGTTTGGTCACGCCCACCACCGCGGTGTTTATTCAGCATGGCCACGCGCTGCGCGCTCACCTGTGACTTCCTTTTCAAACTGGACCATGGAAGATCCTGCAGCAGCATGTTGCACGAAGGGGCTCGGTCGGTGGCCGCCAGCCCAGAAAAGATTTATGGACTTATTTTGTATTTAACCCAACTGTGAGTCTGAGAGAAGAGAAGAACCGAATGTATGTATTTTTTTAAATAAATTCTGTCCTTGTTTGAAGCTGTTTGGTTATAGAATTGTCGCTGCTGTGTGTGTGGGTCAGGTTCTGGTTCTGTTTGTTTGGACTCACAAGCCGTGTTTCCATCAAGGTTTCTAGGTGCGCATTTTGAAGTATCGCAGCAGAAAAGCTTAATGGAAACGGCAAAATACGAAGTTACTTCCTGAAATTCGCCAAAAAGTTTATACGCTCGCTTGAGGTGGTTTTTGGGAGCTGCGAAACCGAGCAGCTGCGCAAAACGACAGATGGAAACACATTTGCCGACTCGTGCTGCCGTAGCGCACATTCACGTCACGTGACTGATCAGCTGTTTCCGCTCCGGACAACATGTAACTCGCTAAAACTAGTTGGCATGACAGAATAAATACAACTCGCCCGATAGCAACACGTACCTGAAATATTCTCCCCATTTTGACGAGATGTGTGACCGGGTTCTGTTTTCAACCGCTACTTCCTGTTTACTCTCTGGTCTACTGTAGACATGCGCAGTGCTGACGTCTGACGTAATGACGCTGACGTCTGACGTAATGACGCTGTGCGCGGCTTGGAAAAAGCGCTTCAAGCCAGTAGATGGAAACACTTCTGATCTGCATTAATTTGTATTTACATATTTGCGAGGTAGCTCAAAATTCGAAATGAAAATGGATGGAAACAGGGCTACTGCTGCTGTGCTGACTTGTCACAGAATAGCGCATTCACGTTTGACCTCCGCGTCAACTTTTTGCCTAATAAGCTCATTTATAAAACTGCGAGGAAGTGCTGTTGTGTAGTTATTGCATTTGAAGCGGGTAAACAAGCATATGCTGTCAGAAACTTTTTCTGCTCAGTGGTTTGGTGTGTCCAGGATCTGCTGTGGACCGAACGGTTCCAGACGGTTCCGAGAGAGTCCGTCATTGTTTTCGACAGTTGAATCGCTGTGTTGCTGAGCGTTGATCTTAGTGTAACTGTAGAATGTGAATTGCTATATTTCAGAATTTTACTGCTCTGTTTATAAGCGTTTTTATGTGTTGAAAAGTCCGGAAACTTTTGCTAACTGATAGCTACTTTCTGTTCAAAATGGCCGTGGCGTTTGTTTATGTATTGTGATTGGTTGTCGGGGCTGTAGAGACACACTGTGATAGGTCAGAGGGAAAGAACTACAACTCCCATGACGACTACAAGTTCTGTGATTGGTTGTCGGGGCTGTGTAGACACACTGTGATAGGTCAGAGGGAAAGAACTACAACTCCCATTACTACTTGAGTTAAGAACTCAGCCGTGACTCACAAGCACACTCACCGGAGAAAAAGCCGTTCTTTTTCTTCAGAGAGTAAATAAATGAAGTTATTTCAGCGTTTGTCACATCCAGGTACAAAACTCATCCAAAAAGTGGATTTTTATCGTGTTGTTCAGTAACCATCGTGATTAAAATAAAAACTATCTCTCCCTTCGAGATGATGACTGGTCGACAAAACAGCTGACTTGATTTATAATAACTGCATAAAGTATTGTCAGATAAATTCTATAATCTTCAGTGACAAACTCAGTGCTCCATTTATTATTATTTTGATTTGGATTATGAATTGTGCAATAGAATAACGAGCAAAAAAATAAAAAAATAGACTTTCTGAACTATAATACAGATACAATTACAGTACCTTCTTTTTCATTTATTCATTATTATTTTTTTAACACTTAACAATTTCAGACCTAACGTTTTGCACAGAAATTAGATGGAAGTCAAATTTCCTCTAATCTTTGAACAATGTATGTATAGAAAGATGGTTCAAACAGCCATTTACCAACACAGGTTGGTCGTTATATTTATTATCTGCGACGTTTTTATGTCTATATTCTGTTTTTTACCTTCATTTTGTATGTTGCCTATGTGTTGCCTGTTTGTTCAACATACTTTAAAGAGGAACTAAACCCAAAATTAACTTTTTTTAGCTGACTAATATGTTTTCTTTTTTTTTTAAAGACTAAAACTAGACTTAAATTTTTTAAGTTTTTGTCGATTTAAACTGAACTAAAACCATTAAATATAGAAATGACTAAAACAGACTAAAACTAAGAAGTATTTTAGTCTAAAAGACTATGACTAAAACTGATATCAAAATGGCTGTCAAAAACAACACTGGTTTGAGATAAAAAAAAAAACGATCTTTTATTAGCATTAGCTTCAGTTAGCTTCTGTTTATAACGTTATAAATAGCTCAGAAACCGCTCGGTGGATTTTTCTGAAACTTACAGAATGTAATCACAGTATGGACGTTTACAAGCGAGTAACTTTATTATATGTTTGAGATTTAAAAAAAACAACAATCTTTTATTAGCATTAGCTTCAGTTAGCTTCTGGTTTTATTTCTGTTTACGTTATAAATAGCTTCGAAACCACTCAGTGTATATTTTTTCTGCTTACAGAGTGTAATTAATAAGGCTTTAATGTACTAGCTGTTGGCCTGGATGAAACATTTGAGATCAAATTCGATTTTTTATTCGTGTTTTGAGAGACGGTCTCTTCCGTTAGCATTCGTTTTATTTCTGTTTACGTTATAAATAGCTTCGAAACCACTCGGTGTATATTTTTTCTGCTTACAGAGTGTAATTATATGAGCTTTAATGTACTAACTGTTGGCCTTTTTACCGTGTTAATCTTCTTAAAAGCCTTGCTGTGCGCACCTGTGGCAGACATTAGCAGCAGAGCTAAACACTCGGTCCATATTGCCGGGTTGTCTCAGCGGTGACGCGTCACGTCAGCGGTGGATGACGCGTTACGTCGGCGGTGACGTAGGTGCGACCTATACACCGGTGCAACCTATTTCTGGATTTTTCCAATTTTTGGGCAATAATTGGACAATGCGACCTATACACAGGTGCGACCTATACAACGGAAAATAAGGTAACTGATTTTTCTCTGTATGTGAATGTACCTGTAAAGTGCCCTGAGACAACTTTGTTGTGATTTGGTGCTAAATAAATAAACTGAATTCAATTAATATTAATTTATTACATAAAGAACACAAAAACACACAGTGAGGTAAAAGTATGTGGTAGCAGCTGAAAGTCATTCACTACACGGTGCCTTTTCTCAACCACTATCCAGGATAACCCCGCTAACAGAGAACGCCGAGGCGCTAGGCTGCGTTAGCTATCATGAGAGCGCTCAGCCTGCTCGTGTGTCCCCCCGCCTGTTTCTACTGCTTCAGTTCTTAGAATTAAGCACACGAAAATACAAATATTTGTAAGTCCAAGACTATAGCAAAGGTCTGTCTCCGTTTAACTTCAAAATGTTGCTCCCACAGTGCATGACGCTGTCTCTGTGAGTCTCAAGTGTTTGTAGTTGATCACGTATGGAGTTTGTTTCCTTTCTGATGGTGCTGGTCAGGGAGGACGTCACGAGTATTGTAGGACACCAGCGCTGTTAAGGCCTCCTTCAATTTCCTACTCTCCTTCCTCAAGCTCATATTCAGAAATCATATCATCCATAAACCTCCTGGAGTTAGCTGTAGAGGCCATTTTGAATTAGGTTAGCTTCAAAATTTAACCAATTGTAGACGTGCATCCAATTCATTATTCTGACCAGCAGTTTGTGAGATATTTTGCTAACAGACAGAGTTGACTCCAGTAGTTAATGGTAAAGATTGAAATAAAGGTCTTGTGCAATCAGTCAGCACTTAAGACTATATGTTGTGAGTGACTCTCAACTACTACCACACAAAATGTTAGCTCTGACTACAGCTGAAGCATCTCGCCAGTCTTTGTTATTTAACTAAACCTGTACAGTTTTTATTTTCCTTCTTAGGCTCCACAGCTTCGATCCAGAGGAACCATCACATTCAGGTCTCCTGAACATGAAGTTTGGTGCCGTCATAATGAATTGTACCTGGTGTCCTTGGTGGCCACAAACACCACAGGGTTAGGCGCTTCTCCCTGGCAGACCTTCTGCCTCTTGATGACTGACTGGGAGGTGGTCCTCATGCCTGAAGTGTACGGCCTCCCGTTGGTAGGGTAGGGGACCCCTGCAGCCTGTGGAACAATGAAAAATCAGATGAACCGCCGCTCATGCTGCTACAGAACAGGTCTTATCCCAACATGGCGTAACAACACAACATGAAGGGGCAGGAGAACACTGACCGAGTCAAAAGCTCTCTTTCCCAGCAGGCTTTGGGCCACGCGAGGCTGGCTGACCTGGTTTCTGTTGATGGGTGTTGGGGGGCCTCTGGATGCCTTCAATTTCAAAGGAGCTGAGACAGCTAGAGGAACAACAAAACTGTTCAGAGTACATCCAAAGATCCACAGAAAACATTAAATTGTTGTTCATCCTCAAGTGTTGGTGGTGAGAGACCCCCTTCAATTTGCTTACAAGGAGAAGATGGGTGTTGAGGATGCTGTTATCTCTTACATCGTGCCCTAACATACCGGCACCTTGATGTGGGTGGATGTATGGTGAGGATGCTATTCTTTAACTTCTCCAGTGCATTTAATACAATTAATCCCAGCCTTCTCCAAGAGAAACTTAACATCATGTCTGTGGACGCCCACCTGGTGCGCAGGATATCAAAATATCTGACCAACAGGCCCCAGTTTGTCCGAGTTGGGGTTGTAGGTCCTCAATATTAACCAGCAGTACTGGAACACCTCAGGGTACAGTGCTTTCGCCCCTCCTCTTCACTCGCTACTCCACTGACTTTCAATACAACTCTGATACATGCCACATGCATTAGTTCTCTGATGACACTGCTATTGTGGCATGTATTAGGGAGGGGGAGTACAGGGGCCTGGTGAAGGACGTTGTTGGGTGGTCCCATCAGAACCAACTTTTGCTGAATACCACTAAAACCAAAGAGGTGGTGCTGGATTTCCACAGAGCTCCACCCCTTTTGCAGCCCATCGTTATTGAAGGATCGGAAGTTGAGGTGGTCTCAACCTGTAAGTATCTGGGGCTACAGCTGGACAACAAGCTGAACTGGACTGAGGATATGGATGCTGTGTACAAGAAGGGGCTGAGCAGAATGTATTTTCTCTGAAGGCTGGCCTCTTTCAGGGTCTGTTCTAAGTTATTGCATGTGTTCTACCAATCCATTGTGTCCAGTATACTTTTTTTGGTGTTGTGTGTTGGGGGTGGCACTAGGAAGATGGACATCCGAAGGCTGAATTGGCTCATTAAGAAGGCGGGCTCTGTGGTGGGACTGGGCCTTGACTCTGTGGAAAAGGTGGTGGAGCAGAGGACGCGCTCCAAGATCAGGGCGATCATGTCCAATCAGGGCCACCCCTTGAACTCTTTCTTCTCTAACCAGCGAAGTTCAATGAGCTCCAGACTCCGTTCATTGAGGAGTTCTACTGAGAAACTAAAGAACTTGTTTGTCCCTCGTGCCATTAGTCTGTATAATTCGGCCACTCCTGGCAGGAACCAGAAAAGCTAGCTGGTTTTGTCCCCTAACATAGTTGCTGCTTTATCTCCTCTTAGTTTTTATTTATTTATTTTTTATTAGTATTTATTGATCTTTTTTAATACTAGGTTATTTATTTGTTTTAATCTGGTGTGATTTTATCTTATTGTTTGTATGAATGAGAGCTAAAGAGTGCCATATAATTTCCTTCAGGATCAATAAAGTATCTATCAATAAAGCATCAATCTAATCAATCTATCCATCTATCTATCGCCAAGGAACTAAAAACACAGAAACAAGGCAGACCCACTGCTGTGATGGACGCTGTAGCAGCAGAACAAACTGCACCAAGGACTAGTTCAGAAAAGGTTCTGTGTAAAGGAGACACTACTAGAACCATTGGCTACAATAAAAACAAGACAACTTTAGAAGCAGAACAGGGCTCACTTCCTCAAATTTAGGTTTCACACGCTATTTTAAATTTCTAACGCTTATTCTAACTCAACATGTTAATGTTCTCAAAGAAGTACTGGACTTTAAGCTCAACTTTACAACTTTAACATTTTGAATTTATTCTAAGAACTTAAATGTTAGTTTTACAACTTTAATGTTGACAATACAACATTAATGTCAATATTAGGACTTTAATGTCGATGTTACGACTTTAATGTCAATGTTAGGGCTTGAGTGTGACCGTTATGACTTAATTGCCAACGTTCCATCTTTTAATGTCAACGTTTTCAGAATCAGAATAAACTTCATTATCATTGCAACAAGATACAAAGAGAACATGTATGTACAGTCGTCCGAAAGATGGGCTGAGTGCACGAAGCTGCTACTATAAAAGATGAATATAATATTTTTGCTTGGATGAGAAAAGGGAAGAAAACATGAGGAGAGACTGTATAAAAAATAAAAATCTTTCACACCTTGTACTAGACAGGGCACGATTTGAGGCATCAAAAAACCTACCACAGCAAAGAAACATAAATAGATGTGATACATGTACAGGTAGTCCCCGACTTACGAGCGAGTTCTGTCCCTAGGGGGCGCTCATATGTCAAAAATTGTAAGTAGGATCACATAGTAAAAAAAATAATAAAATTTTTTATTTTTTTACTTTTTTTTAAATATTATTATTTTTATAAATGAATACATGTACAGTACTGGACAGTCACCAAGCACTTAGCCTATCCTAACACAGTTTTTAAAGATGAAGGAATAAGTTGAATTGTCTCCCTTTCACATAAAGGGAGCTAGCTGTTGTTTTATTACTTGTTTTATTGACATTTAATTCTGTTGCACTTTGTAGCACTTTGAGATTTTCATTAATGAAAAGTGCGTTATAAATTGAATTAATTATTATTATTATTATTAGCTCCCTTTATGGGAATGGAGCCTGCAGGGAGGAGGGAGACAATTCAACTGACTCCTTCATCTTTAAAAACTGTGTTAGGATAGGCTAAGTGCTTGGTGACTGTACAGTACTGTACATGTATTCATTTATAAAAAAAAGTAAAAAAAAGTAAAAAATATTTAATTTTTTTTTAAAATGAGATGCATACTCTAAGTCCGGGACCTCGTAAGTAAGAGCGCTCGTAAGTCGGGGACTACATGTACATATAGGCCGGTGAAAACAATGAAGGTCAAAGCATAGTCCAATCATGATAGTAAAGTCATAGTCATGATAGTAAAGTCATAGTCATGATAGTAAAGTCGTAATGATAGTAAAGTCGTAATCATGATAGTGAAGTCGTAATCATGATAGTGAAGTCGTAGTCATCATAGTAAAGTTGTAACCATGATAGTAAAGTCGTAATCATGATAGTGAAGTCGTAATGAGAGTAAAGTCGTAATCATGATAGTAAAGTTGTAATCATGATAGTGAAGTCGTAGTCATCATAGTAAAGTCGTAATCATGATAGTAAAGTCATAACCCTCAGCAATGGCTCTCCTCAGGGATGTGTGCTGAGCCCCCTTCTGTTCACTCTGCTCACATATGATTGTACAGCCACACTTCCAGGCTGTCATATTGTTAAGTTTGCAGATGATACAGCGGTGGTGGGATG